>JADDOH010005563.1:0-139930 GCA_016648135.1 Agrypnia vestita
TATTAATATGTTCCGTATTCATCATCCCCATACTTATATGTAACATAACATTATAAAATTTTTAAGTGTTCCTTTAACAACGCGAACATGTTTTAACGAAGTACACTGTTACAAATCAGAAGAGGTGAACCCTAATATCTGTACTAGCTGTAGTAGTCATCACCAACACTGATACCCACAGAAGATGTATGTGTGTAACTGAATCAAGAATTCCTAACGTATAATTCGGTTTGCTATACGACTGGAATCTATTCAAGATCCAAACGTCCAACCTTTCTACCTCAATCTAAAAGTAATGCCACGACGACGCATGAAGGTGGATGAAGCTAATGATTTCGTTATGCTACTACTATTTAATCTACTAAAAATCTATTTTCAAATTATTTTTTTTCAAAATGTTCCAGAAGAATTCAAAAGCTCTCCTGAAAAATTTCTTTTTTATTTTATTTTATCACTATTCAAAAGGATTTCTACATACACCCAATGTATAGTAAAAACAATAAATGCTTTATCAATCATAGCGTTACGATTTCTCAAAACTTGAAGAAACTCACATATCGTTAATTCCGGATTTACTTTTTGTATTATTTCCAAGAAGATTGCGCCTAAAACTAAAACAATCCTTATACGTACGAAATTTGAAGTAGTGAGATGTTTATTTCTACTCTGCCTATAAATAAGCTATATCAACGTATATTGTAATATAATATTTATTAATGAAGATAAAACAATTTCAATTAACGTTGCAATGAAGCGAAACAAAGGAATATATATAAAAAAAAAACAAGTCCAATTTTTAATTATTCGTTACTAAGAGAATATATATATATTGCGCTCTCTATTACCGCTTCCTATAGATTAATACTAGCGAAGGCTCAAAACTTCCTCTGATTTCCGCTAGATGGCGGTAGTATGACCATTTTAATTCATATGCCAGGCCGTCTTGTAAATAAAAATGGAAGCAATTTTATTCTTGTAATTCAAATCAAAATAATTTTAGATCAAAACAAGAAACTCAAATAATTATTTCGTGCAACAATACGCGTCTGTGTTTATATTACGAACAAGTCTATCAATCCTGCATACAACAAAGAAATTATAATTAGTTTGAATAACCAGAACCGTATATAACTGTGTATAACAATTAAGAACACATTTAGATAATTAGAATAATTAAGAACCATAATAAATCAATGAAGGAAATTATTATTTTTTTTTTCAATTAATTCAGCAACATTGTAGATTGACATTTTATTTTTTTAGGACAATTTTTAATATAACACCTTGACGATAAAAAGGTATCTCCGAAACATGCACGTGAAAGTTTAAAGTAGATTTGTAAGAATACTATAATCAATTTTTTTTGTGTAATTATTATCTGTAAAAATTTAGCTGAATTTAAAGATCTTTTTTTTTTCAAATATAGAAACCCTTTTTAATATCCATAAGACAAATATATAACAAGTGTGGATTTATTTAATTTACATTAACCTCAATTTAATTAAAATTAATTTATATTAATTTTTAATTATGAAACCAGACGGATAATTATTAAAATATTTTTTGCATTTGTATCATAAAAGTACATAACCGAAAGAGAAAAGTAAATATTATAAAACATCGGATTTATAATTTTTTTTATAAAATAAAATATATATCAAATGTTCACATGGCAAAATCCGTTTAATTAATTCCTGTGTACCCGTATACTAAAAGTTTTCGTTTTTATATCTTCTTTTCTTTTAGATTCATATATTCTCGTGTTTATATTTTCTACTAAATTGTTATCCGGTTTTTATATTTATTTTTACTTTTATATTTTTCTGCTATTATTATTAATTACTATTGCATAACTCGTAAGCGAAAATATTTGCCACTGAACAGATTTTATCTAGCGTGGGTTAATTATTAGTTTATATTAATATAAGAAATTAAATTAAAACCGAATTTTAAGCTATCATAAACCCTCCGTGGCGCGCGCTGAAATCTGTCGCGGTGATCTGCCCGTAATACAGGTGTATATTTTTGCATTTCGGGCGCCGTGCGAATCCGTTCGGCGTAGCTAACTGTCTTTTCGTACTAGCCCGAGCGCGAAGGTCGAACTTGTTAAACCTTAAACCCTCAAACGTCTCGGGTCTATTCACGAACTCACGCGGTCGGGCGAAACATGACCCGGAGGGTACTGTATGGAGAGCCGTGTCGTCGCGCGTTCTCCCATTACACAGCGCTCGCAAATCCCGATGGCCCAGTCCATGACAGTGGTATATTTGCGAAAAACAAATGCAATAATTAAAACCTTTCAAATGTGATTCGTTTGAATCTCAACTACATATTTGTTATACTGCGATTCGCAAATCCCGACGGCCTAGGCCGTGACAGTGGCATACTTGCGAGAAAACAAATGCAATAATTGTTAAAAACGCAATGTTTGAATCTTAACTACATATTTGTTATACTGCGATCCGCAAATCCCGATGGTCTTTTTTAGATTGTGACGGTGGCATACTTGTGAGATCGCATTCAAATATATTCTCTTCATACAATTATTAAAAATATTTTTCAAATGTGAATCGTTTGAATTCAAACCACATAAAATGAATGAGATATGAAATAAATCACATATTCTATAAAATGGAGCAATACTTTTACAAAGAAACAGGCATTCCAAAATCGAACTAATATATCACAAGGACCAAAATTACTACAATAATTTTCGTTCACAAAATATTAAATAATAAAAATGCCAACTGTCTATATGACAAACAACCTAAAGAAATTTCTAATACCTAGTATCACGTTTGTCTACAAATCTCAGTACGTGGTTCACGTAAATGCTCAATCTTTTTTCGTTGATGTCGCGGACCGTGGTCCGCAATTGTTTAAATAAAACCGCTTTTATAATCAAATATTTTCTTTCATTTATAATATTAACTAAACCAAATTGATGTTATTACTATGCAAATGAGTCCAACGAATACGCTCCTGTCTGGTCACCGGCACCACTGTGATGAACCAGGTAGATAGTGGGTCCTCGTCAAATGACGGTATTTTCTAGAGATGTTTTCTGTTATATGAAAAATATTATACAGTCGTAAAATAGTTGACGCGAGTTGAATTTTAAATTTTAGCTATTATATTCAATTAATTTGCCAACTCCTGGCCGCGGCTAACAATGTGATGAATCCTATGGGGTGACCCGTCAAAAATACGTCGTGGAAAATAATATTAAATAATATAAATTTCATTGCAATGAATAAAGTCATTTGCCGTATGATGTTAGCGAAAATAGTTGTATGGCGCGGGTGGCAACGGCTGAGGTCGACAGATACGCTGTAACTATAAAAGGATCGCGGAATAAAATATTATACCTTCTTGAAATATTATAAATAATGTATTCTATACAATATTAATGCTCTGCCAGTGCTAACTATACATTTACTGAAAATAATTATTAACTGAAAATAAATATTCTGTGAAAATTTCGCTTTTGAATGCAAAATTAACTAAAAATATTAACTAAAATATTTCTAGTTTGCTGTTGAATATTACCTATAAAGATATTGACTAAAACTTTTGCTTTGAATGGAATATTAACTACTTCTCTCATCAAATATTATTCTGCAGCAAATATTCAATGAAATTATAGGAACTAAAATATTTCTAACATCTTGGGTTCGCATACTATATTGATAATACCTAATGCCCTTCGCATTTACTAAATGTATTACCTAAATAACCACAGCTATACCATCCTGTCCGTCAGGGACGAACATAAAACACAGTTATATTCCTAAAAGTGCTACCTCTTACGCGACAAAAAATACCTATTGCAGTCGGGCTATGAATATGAACTATTTCCGCCTCATAATGGCGCCTGGAACCAATACTAAAAACCTCACTAGAAATAATAAATGCGACTAAATCTCGATAAATACAATATATACTATTCGTAATACGTCGTTGAATTGGCACATGAATCGTCTAATGGATGAAGGACCCCGTTGTGTATCGTAATAACTTCAAATTCTTTTATAGGAGCAGTGTGGAAACAATTGCATAATATTACGTAATAAAACATCTAACGAACCTAATAATCGATACATTTATGTTACAATAAAATACATACACTAGAAAGAATTCGTGTATTAGAAATAAAACATTTTCGATTTGAGACAAACCAGTAAAATCGTTCGAACGGCGCAAAGGGAAAAATTCACACATATTAAATAACACTGAAATTAATAATTATAAACACTTTGTATTAGCAAATTCTTACCTTGAATGGTTTCGTCCTAGACGTGCATGAACCTGTTCATATTAATTCCGTGGGAAAATAATACATATATTTGCTATCTACGAAATACCACATTTTTGAAGTGAAACTTCTTTATGAATAAATAGATAAGGTCTCGGGGATGGTTTGTTCGAAAGGATTCTACAACAGCCCGTGAGTTTATATGAAATAATAGTTTCTTTGAATGCTAAATTTTGGTTTTTAAACCCTCAGCATCTCTGCTGAGAGGGGTAGAGGCTCCGCGCCCGCCTAAACCCGGTGGCCGACTTCCTAAGTGACTAAACGGCCCCCCTTGTTCCTCCGGAACTTACTGCATCCCGAGACTCTATCTCTTCTTTACGAGATGTGATCCTGTGACGCCTCTCTTTTAGGCTTATAATTGAGATGTACGTACTCTTTTGGTACGAGTTTCTGATGATGTGTGTTGTCTTGAGGCGCCTTTCTTTTAGGCCGGTGTTTGAAGAATCATGTACTCTTTTGGTACGAATTGATGACGACATTAGCCTCCTTTGCGGGCATAGTCAGCGATGTTACAAATTATTGTGCAATCTCATTATGCCTTTTCAGAGCGGCGTCCCACGATTCTGCATCTTGCAACATTTACTTTGGACAAATGTTAGAGTGTTAGTAACATATTTATAATATCCCAGCTATTCCATATGAGTGAATGATTTTTATATTTATTCTGGCCCTGTCTTTCTTACAGAGGACGAAATAGAAGTTAACGTTTTCTATCAAGGTTTTACAGCATTCAAGCATGGAAATCCTTCCAAAGACAAAGGGAACCTTTTTGTTGGTTTAAGTAGTTTGCGCCAGATGAGGTTAGGTGGTCGGTTTATTGACGACCCCGAGCAACAAGGAGGACCCCGCCTTTAAGGGGCCCTGCAGGGGCTTGTGCGGGTTCCACGCCCAAGTGCCGGCAATCATCCACCCCTCAGCCAGCTAGGCTAACACAAACCAGATATCCCCAATCTTTAGTTAGATCTCCCCATTCTGTCCTTTACTCGTCATTCTGAAGCCACTTATTAAGCTGAATATACCGAGGTACTCGATTCATAAAGAGTTAGTTGTAGACCGAGTGTAATGATTGCGCAATACCTACGCAATACAGTAATTATTATAATGCTACTAAGTAATTCATATATAAATCCGTGTATTCAATTTTAGTACAAATAGTATGAAAATCCCCATACTTTAAAATATATTCGTTCGGAAGAATTTCTCGTACGATTTGGATTGATATCTGGTTATGCAATACATAACGCGTCGACAATTATTATGAATCTATTAAGCACTGCTTATAGAGCTCCGTAAAATCAATTGTTAATACAAATGGTATGAAAATCCCCAAGCATCAAAATATATTCGTTTGGGAGATATTCCCGTACGAATTGAGCCAAGATCACACAAGAAATCGTGATATTAATTATACATTATTGCTCCGATTTTAAATCTTCCCAAAATAAATACATTTCAATAGTGAAAATAATTAATCGATAGATAATATAAATGTGTTCCTTAGCTGTTACACAGTGGCGGTATGATCCTCTCTGGTACTGATGAATGGTAGATTCCTCCATACGTCCGGGCAGCAACTCCGTCCGCAAATGCTGTTCTGGAACTCAGGGCTCCGTCGGTAGTCTGTTGGGCAGCGCTCCCGCTCGCAAGTCTGGTCTCGAACTGAAGGGCTGAGTATATCGAGTTCGCTCCTTTTATAGTAATGATTTCACCATACCTCTGAAATCCACGCTAGTGCAGTGACTCATCCTATGCCCGATGACCTCACCGCCGGCGCTCGCCATTGGCCGGATTCAGCCATCAGGACGGTCGCCTCCGGCTCAACCCGTCGAAGGCAAAGCGCGCCTGTGATTGGTCCGTTTCGTTAAAATAATAGTTAAGCACCCGCTACACGCGAGACTTACTGTTCTGATTCATAAATAATAAAGGCTCGTTCGCACCTACTCACAAGGTCGAGTCTATTAGGATTGGCAAACGATATTAATTTAACACAGAATTATATCTATGGTATAATAAAGATCTAAGAAATATTACTTGTATAGCTGAATATTCAATATTTTGTTAGCCTCTTGTAATACATAGAATCTTAAGAAGAAATATATCAGGCTTTTACTTTTAAACGATTCCAAACAGAAGAAATATATTTTTGATGTCCATACTTGACTTTTTTGAATATTATTATTTTAAGATTTTCTAAATTTATTAAATCTATCTCTATGTCGACCATCACAGCATAATGTAATAAACTAATATATAATATTGAAAAAATATTAATTAAGCATGACCAGTGAAGTTTCCTCAAATCTAGTTAAAAAAAACGAATTAAAAATGATAAAGAATATGTGATATAAGTTTACAATATGATTTAAATTATGATAGGTAATAATTTCAAAGATTTAATTTATTTAGCTTATAAAAGTACGATTAAATTTAATTAAGAAATTAAAACCTAAACATTCATTACTTATAGGTGAAGCTTGAAGTACTGAAGTAAGCTTTACTTTGTCCTAAATAAGATATATCTATCTATAACTATAAAATTCAACGTCTGTCTTGTCTGTTCTCTATACAAATCTATAACCGTTTGTTCGATTCGATTCAAACTTTGCATACTTATGCTTTAGGACCAGGTGGGTAACATAGGCGACGTTTCCCTCCTATTCTTTTAACCCTTCCGCTCCGCTGGTATATTTTCGATGCAAATCTGTACCGTTTGACCGATCGGACTCAAAAATTGGAAACTTTTTTTTAAGGATTCGGCGGGTAACATGTGCGACATTTCCCCTCTATTATTTTAACCCTTCCCCTCCCCTGATATATTTTCGATGCAAATCTGTTCAGTTTTACCGATCGAACTCAAAATTTGGAAACTTATTCTTGAGGACCCGGCGGATATCATTATGCTACATTTCCCCCCTCCTTTTTTACCCGTTCCCCTTCTCCTGATATATTTTCGATGCAAATCGACTGATCAGACTCAAAATTTGTAAACTTATTCTTTGCGACCCGGTGGGTAACAAAAGTGACATTTCCTTCCTCCCCTTTTACCTTTTCTCCTCCCCCTGATATATTTTCGATGCAAATCTATACCGTTTGAAATCAAACCTTTGTTTCCCCCCACAAATATATTTTCAACTTAATCGTTAACACGTGCAACGCCGGATACGAACAGCTGGTTTAATGTATATCTTTAACGTAAGTAGGTACTTCATGTTATCTATTTTTCCTATATATAATTTTTATATTTTGATTGCCTATACTTCGATTTTTGAATTTACTTTGTTAGTATATAACTGTACCATGGGCTCTGAAAAATGTTGATATTTTTCTATACAAAAATAGTGAAAATAAAGTTCATTTTTATTAATTATATTCATAATGTCACCACAAAATTATTTTGCTCTTTTTGAAGAAAATATATTCAATGTTTATTGGTAATCTGTCACATTTTCAAAATGATGGAGTGGATGGAAAGAACGAGTGGAATGAATAGAAACGAATAGTGAGGTGAATAAAAACGACTGGAGAGGGTGAATGGAAACAAGTAATGGGGTCAATTGAAACAATTTTTGTTTGCCTTTTATATACAGGTTCGGTTATTTAATCTGTGATTGCTTAAACATTTTATTTTCAATTAAGAATAATTCTATATTTTTCTTACTGACAAAAAGCAATAACACGAAATCATAAGCCTTAATTTGAGAAGTAAATGATATTTCAAGCATGCTTATGAAAATATTAACAATGTTTATCGGACACACAGCAAAATGAGGCGACTTTCCGTGTAAAAAAGTATAATAGATACATATTATTATATATTGTTCAAGTAAGTAACTAGGACAAATGTAAAAAGCAAGGCGGACAGCCAATATTGTCACCAGATGTAGGTTTTATTTCGATTTTTCTATAAAGTTCTTTATATTTCAATATTTTTGTACCTTTAAAAAGGATATATTTTAGCATATTTTTTTTTAAATTTCAGATAATTATGTTAAATTACTGTAAATAATAACTTAATAAATACTATTCGATTTTAAATTAAATAATGTTTATTTATTTCATTATTCATTCATTTAACTGTTAACTGTTTCCATTCATCTTATTACATTTTCCATTCACCCTATTAAGTGTTTCCAATTACCCCATCACGCGTTTCTATGCACCCCATCGAAAATTAAATAGAATATTGGCATAAACTTAAGATATATATTTATATTTTTAGCATATATTTCCTTGACGATAATTATTTAGATAACGATTCGAGAGCAACATTACAAATGGAGAGAAATTACCAGCATTCGCAAAACGTATGTAAGTGAGATTTTATAGAAGAAAGAAACCATTCAATTATTGGATTTGGGATAGCTTCACGTATATTTATATTATCTTTTAGAAGTAAAAATAAAACAGTTTTAACAAAAATATGTACCTCGAATACAGAGAACTTCTACATTATGTTTGCTGAAAAAATATTCCCTCTATTTTTTGACAATTATGGATTCAGGATAGATTGTCCCGAGTCGTGTTCTCTAATTTTTCGAATACTCGCAGAAAGAATTGTAACTAGGTGAAGCTAATGGTGACTGGTTGGTGTAAAATTAGAGAGTAAGAAATTTATCTATACCTCAATGGATTGATCAGATAAATGACGCAAGTGGTTATCGTATGAGAACGACTATTCAATCGAACTGTAGCATATAGTTGGTGAAAATTGGTGGAAAATCATTTAGACCGTTAATACGGTCATAATCTTTCGTAATGAGGAAACCGACTGGATGGGGAATTATAATATTCGATTTAAGAAATTCATGTATATAAACATAAATCATAATCATTTTATGAGACTTTCAATGTCAAAATATTGATTAATCTCATACACATCTTCCAGTTCTGTGTGGAATGTCAAAGTCTTGAATAGCATTCAAAACCGGATCAAAGTAAAAAGAATATGCTTCGATTTGGTAACTACATTTCATGACGGACAATGTATTGCTAAAAAAATAAGAGTTGCGAATGCTTTGTCTAATTATGTTCTATTGTTAAGGCTGTGCCGCGAAATCCGTTAATTGAAACAACAAATTTGAATAAATGTTTGACATTTGACACGGCCGTGAAATGCACTTAAAAGCTATATCCTGGATTTAAAAAAATAGGGTCTTTAAACCAGTTTTCATTGAGCAATATTAATTGCTTCATTATTTGTATGTGTTGTGAGATTAAACTGGCAGAAATAAATCGGTAAAGTAGTTGGATCGATCTAGTTTAATTATAAATTTTAAAAAAAGTTGAAATATTTTTTTTCATTATTTAAATACAAATAAATAATCAGCGCTTAATATAATCAATAATCAAGTTATAAACCAAGGTCATGATATTATATATGCCCATGTACTCATTTATTCACTAGCGCCATGCATGTACATGTCGGTATTCTAAAATATGTTATAGAAAATTTAATTAATTACTACATAATAATATAAAAAATAAACTGAGTGAAAACGGTGTATTGTGGTTTATAAAATAAAATTTATACATGTGTACAAATTATATAATTCCGTAATCAGTAAGTATATTGTTATTAATCAGCTGCTTTCCTATTTTATTGTAAATTATCATAAATAATAAAAAAAAAATTAACCATCTACACATCAAGATTCATAAAATAATGTTGATAATCACATGATACTACTTATTTTGGAACAATGTCATGTTAATTGACTTTTTCAAAATATCGTTTCTACTACCGATTGCTACCTTCATTTAAACTAATTAAATTTCGTAGATATACTAAAAATATTATCATTATATAAACCCGTTTAATCCCCGCTAAAGGAGTGCGCTAAGTAGAAACTAACATTATGATCGTATGATCGATAATCCTCAAATTATGCAGAGCATTGGTTTGTATGTTCCTGATAATTATACTAGACATCGTCAGCATAGATTGTTTTACATTCCAATATACAGGACCAACCTGCCGATGGTTATGCCTGTTGGAAGAGCCACAGCTATGCTGAACAAAATCGCTTTGGGTATTGATATATTCCATGTGTCTGAGGGGGTTTTCCGAAGCGGGATTCTCCTACACCTTTGACCAGGTTTTATGTTATTTTTAATTTATTAAATATTTTCATTTTTGTTATATGTACTTCCTAATATGTATGCCTTAAACATTTTGTTTGTCATGTACATATTATCATGAAATAAATTGAATTGAAATTGAATTGAATTATTTAACAAGAATATATCGAACACCTAATAGTCGCTCTGTATACAAGATTTATAATCTTTCAAGGTGAAATAAATCTTTTTTTTTTGTAAGTCACGTGAACTGTATATGGAAAGAATGACAAAATAAAACAACAAACAAAAATATAGATATGTATAAATGTATGTATATCTACTGAAAATTTTGAAGACATTATTTAATCGAAAAAAATCCATTTAAGGTCACTTGTTATTGAGTCTAAAAATTTCTGCTCAATGAAACAAAACGTTTTTCACGACTTTAAAAGGTCGTTTCAATGTGTAGGACAGGTACCAATGTAAAGTTGAGCTTCTGTTTGAACACATAGGATGTCAATTAATAAGGTTTGTGGGTCAAGTTAACCTCTATTTACTTTTGTGTAACTGTGATCGAGCTGCATTATAGATATATATGTAGGTATACTTAGTGACGAGATAATCGTGAACCCAGGTCCTACTTAGTTACTATGCAGTTTTATCAAGCCATTTTTTTCTCGTCTGCTAAATCTCCTATTAGCAAAGCAGTATTTTATTTCAATGGTCATAAAAAACCTGTCTTATCAACAAATTCTTCACGATATTATTATTTTAGTACCTCTAGTAATAGCACCATTGGCCAATCAATAAAGTTTTATATGTGTATTGTAGTTAAAATATATTAATACGTACCGAAAATTTGGTGCACGCTGATAACACAAAACTTCTAAGAAAGCATAAATATGCACTGATACGTGTTACACAAGCTATAACGTTACATGTAAAAAATCGTTAGGATGAGAGGCTACGCGCTTTCGCCAGATATCGATATTGAAAAGATTTCGCCAGAGTTCGACTGGCAACCATGATAACAAGATCCCTCTTCTTTATTAAACTAATTTACTAATATGACATTTCTCATGGGAGTTGGAAAAGTGTATGGAGAGCCACACCCTTCTGTCCTGACACACGGCTACATCCGTGCTTCTTCTCTTGCAAACTGGTAGATATTGGCTTCTAACCGGGCCACCTTTAAACATCTGGCTAACCTGGTCGTGTCAAGTCGTATTATCAACGGAGGTTCCTTATTTCAGGTCACATAAGTGAACATTTTTTAATCCTATTCTACTATGCTTAGTTGAGTGTAAGCTTTATATATTCTGCTAACATGTTCAACGTTTGCTCGATCGTAAATGAACATGTATCCATTCTTTACTGTCCTAATGCCAAATTATCACTGAACATAGAAAGGTTGTTTCAAAATGGATATGAATTATTAGATGTACAATAAAATACCTGGTAACATTTCACATTTCCGTGGACTTATATTCCCTGTTACAAATAAAATCGATCATGATTAGGAAAAAAACTTTCCTTAGTCATATTATATCAACAATGAGTTATATTAGTAGTATAGAGATAAACAAAGATTACCGACAAGAGTGGCACCTAACGGCGAAGCAACGAAGTAGAATAAATAGCTTAATATTTGCATGAACTTAGTATTTTAATTTTTGTTTGAGGAATCTTTAATAGTGGAACTTTCATGAACGTTAGACAGAATAATTGTTCTGCAGAGCCGACAATCATCACGCTAGGTACCAGACAGATAAAATGGTGGTGATCGATACCTGACACCGGACAGGACACCAGAAGGAGAAGCATTAGAAAATGTGGCACTACAATTTATTATATTGATCATGTATAATGATGCGTTGAATGTTTTTAATAGTATTAAATTTAAAAAAAAAAACCGGTTCACTGAAACACGACGGAATCTAATTTATTCACTACAGAAGGCCAAGTTTGTTATAAATTAGTATAATTACTATGAAACGGTAGGGATAACATGTTACTAAAAATAATTGCCATCATTCCAATCAGCGCTCTTGTACGTTGAATCAGATACGATACAAATATGAAAATCATTACATTACAGCTTATTGAGTGATCTCAAGCCGATCAGCGTAATTGAAATTGATGAGAAGCTTTTTGTAAAATCGTGAGGCAATTTCTTTTCAAAAACCTTGAAAATGTTTGAAAAGTTCACGACTCATTTATCCAAATCAAAATCGTATTATTAATTTATCATTAACAATTCTCTTAGAGTAACGTTATATCCAAATCCCATATTATATTTTGCCAAAAATGCATCGAAAATATGTCATGGAGAGGGGAAGAGGTATGAGAATAGGGGGGAAATATCGCCTATGTTACCTGCCGAGTCCTAAAGAATATGTTCCCAAGTTTTGAGTCAGATCGGTCGAACGGTAAAGATTTGCATCTAAAGTATATCAGGAGGGGAAAGGGTAAAGGAGGAGAGGGGAAATCTGCCACCTACCGAGTCCTAAAGAATTAGTTCCCAAATTTTGAGTCCGAAACGAGCGGTACAGATTTGCATCGAAAATATGTCAGAGGGAGAAAAAGGGGTATGAGAATAGGGGGGAAATATCGCCTATGTTACCCGCTGAGTACTAATGAATAAGTTTTGAAATTTTGAAAATATGTCAGGGGGCGGGGAAGGGGTATGAGAATAGGAGGGAAATATCACCTATGTTACCCGCCGAGTTCTAAAGAATAAGTTTCCAAATTTTGAGTCCGATCGGTCAAATGGTACAGATATATATAGACATATTTTAGATGTAAATCTGTACCGTTTGACCGATCGGACTCAAAATTTGGAAACTCATTCTTTAGGACTCGGCAGGTGGCGGATTTCCCCTCTTCTCCAATACCCCTTCCCCTCCTTCTGATATATTTTAGATGCAAATCTATACCGTTCGACCGATCTGACTCAAAATTTGGAAACTTATTATTTAGAACTCGGCAGGTAACATAGGCTTTATTTCCTCCCTCCCCTTTTACCTTTTCTCTTCCCCCTGATATATTATCGATGCAAATCTATACCGTTCGAATAAAACCTTTGTTTCCCCCCACAAATTTATTTTCAACTTAATCCTCAACCCGTGTAATGCCGGGTATGTACAGCTAGTTTGGTATAAAGTATTGATTGGTTGTACGTTAGCAAAAGTTGTACGAAAAGAACTCATCGAAATATCCACACATCCCTATTTTACATCATGTAAAACAATAAATTCTGTAATTCGTCATATCATCTCTTATTTTTTATCAAAAAAATTAACTGTGTATCCAATATGATTATCCAAACACTAAGATTTTTATATTTATCCGCTCATTTTTATATTTTACTAGCTGGTTGGCCCGGCTTCGCTCGGGACCATAATTCGCTAAGTATAGAATTGTGTTGACGTTTCTTTTTTGCTGGTTTCGGCACCTGTGATTGAATTGCCTTGCTGGACCGTCATCGCTTTGCCAAAATATCACAGATATTTTAGTGCACAATCATAACACTTTAGAGAGAACTTTACAAAACTTTCTAGAGTATTCCGAAATCTTATTGAACTTCCTGGAATCTTCTAGAACTTCCCTTTCCAGAACCTTCTAAAGCATTATAATTCTTTCTGGAACCTCTAGACTTACCGACGCACTCCCCCACTCAGTTTGGAACCTTATAGATCTTTCTGATAACTTGTAGAACTTACTCCTTCCAGAACTTTTTAGAGCATTCTCGAACCCTCTAGAACTTTCTGGAACCTTTAAAACTCGCTGACACATTCTGCAACTCAGTTTGGAACCTTATAGAACTTTCTGAAACTTTCTCCATCCAGAACATTCTGGAGCATTCTTGAACCTTCTCTTAATCTTTTGGAAACTTCTAGACTCACCGATGAACTCAGCCACTCGATTTGGAACCTTATAAAACCTTTTTAAACTTTCTACTTATTAGTTATAGAATCTTCTGGAACGTTCTCCATCCAGAACATACTTGAAATTTATCGAACAGTCTGGAACCTAATAGAATCACAGACACACTCCGCCACCAGAATTTTATAGACCTTTATCAAACATTCTAGAACCTTCTCGACTCATCTCTTAGTTTGGAGAATCTTCTAGAACATTCCCCTTCCAGAACTTTCTAGAGCTTTACTGGACATTCCGAAACATTCTTGTCTCACCGGCACACTTCGCCACTTAGATCGGAACCTTATAGAACTTATGGGAATTTTCTAGAACGTTCTCCTTCCAGAACTTTCTAGAGAGGATTTTTCCGGAACCTTCTTGACTTATCGACATAGTTGGCGGGCCCATTCTGGAACAATCTAAAGTGTTTGCGGCCTTCCTATAACAAAACAATGTGCTAGAATGCACATTTTCGTCACCCACTCCCACCCACGCTCAGCCACCCCTACCAAACTCGCACATTTTCAATGGGACACCAAGGGCTATCCAACACCATAACCATATAAGAGTTCACTAGATATATATATATCATTTATAATATATATATTTTATATATATATATATTTATATATATATATATTGATATTCATTACAAAATGTATTTTAATTCACTATATCTTTTCTTGCGGTCATTTACGTTTATTCTCATTTCCTTGATTACAAATTATCTTAAGTGAATGGTATTTACTGGTGGAATATATATGACTCTTATCTTAATCAAAAATTTATTAGAAGTATAGAAGCATATACATAGCCGACAATTAGCAAGTACGTGATTTTATTACATGTGGGAATATTATAACGTGCGTTTCCTTCATAAAATAATTCAATATAAACGTGACCTGAAAAAAATCGAGGTTGTGTTATTTATACGAAACCGATTGAAACAAGAAATTTAGCTAATGATCCCGATTAGGAGAAATCATTAAAAAAAATGCTTGCTACACATTATGATTTATAACAATGCGATTAATTAACACGACATTTTGATCACGAGTCTATGGCAAGGTCACCTGATTTAGTTCTTGTAACGAAGTGTGCGTGTGTCTTGTAATTCAGGTATAATTCATTAAATCGATTTACACGTGTGTTTGAAAATCAAAGTAGTAGGTACGTAACGCGGAAAGATTTTCAATTTTAAAATATAAATCGTGACTTAATAATTTAAATGTGAATATAAAACCACGTTGTTGTTATCAGCGATCATTTTTTCTGAACTCCGACATGACCGTCAGACGAAATGATCATCGTCAGCTAGTCACAGGCGTGACTGATATTATATTAATGCACACAATTCATTCAAACCATAACCGTATGAAATTTTATTTTAATTTTAATATATGTAATATTAAATAAAAAAAAACTTTTATAAATACACAAAGAATTTGATTAACTTTACCATAAGGACGTTGATGTTTATAGAAATAAGAATTGAAAGATTTTCAAGCTGGTCATGTGTGATCATGGATATTTTACTCTCATCCTGGAAGATCATAAGCCTATCTATAATTTTAATTTACATTTATAGCTAGGTGTGTACGATACACATTGTCACATAATCGTGATTAAAGTTTACGCCATAAACGTACACGTGCACTGATTTTTTAAAAGAATAAACGAATATGTGGTATGAAGTTGTATCTATTTCGTGTTCTCTTCTCTATTTTTAAAAATAGTCCGGATATAAATGTGTACTTCATAAGATCTTGTAGAAGAACATAAAGGAATGAACTTTTTAAGGTGATATAAGTAACATAGTCAAGAAATATGAGACAAAAAACACGCTGCTTATTCTTAATAGTAACGATTATCTAAGGTAGTTTTTAGTAATAAAGTACCTGGCAAGAAAAATAATATTTAAAGTAGTTACATACACCGGTGTTTCACATATATTTTTATTGTGATTTAATTAAATTTGGCACAGTGCAACGTGCCCAAAAAGACACTGAAGCTTCTGTCGAATTTTCGGGCCTCCACCCTGCTAGAACAAGGGGATGAAGATGATGATGATGAATTAAATTGTGGATACATTTCCTATGTGCGTATTGTGCGTATCTATACATATCATATATGATATAATATAACAAGGAGAATATGCGTGACAGAACGAATGATCTGGAGAGTGATGTCCAGGACCCGGAATGGAAAATGTAATGAACCAGATACTATTGTGCGCTTGAAATTTTAAACTTAATTTTAGCCAAATTTACGTTGCATAAATCAACTGAATAGAAAAAGATATCAACCTTTTCCGTTCTAGGGAGACTGATGAATGGTGACTAAAAATAACTATAATTAAAGGTATGTCGACTTAATTTTACTGCAAAACTATTTAACGAGTAAGAACGGTAATTGAATTTAAAAAGATTTTACGAGCCGGACCTACATTTGCGAGAATTCTACGGGAGGTTTTCTCTTGTTCCTTCCGAGTTCTAGCGATGACTGAATTTATATTTTTTTTCGAGATGATCGCAAATTAAGAGACACGGGGAAAATATATTATTCTTTTCTCAAATGCTATCATATTAGCGTTTGAATTAGCAACATTGTGTAATAAATAAATAATGAAATTATTCAAATTTTTCAATACAACTTTCTTTTCTAGCCCAGATTAGGATTACGTAAAATCTGCCCATATTCAACCATTCAAGTATGACGGCGACATATTATAACGTTTGATTTCGCTATCGATAGAGAATTTAAATAAACATTTTTGAAATTGAAAACATTTAAATGAATATTTATTTTTTTAAATTAATTTTTATTTCATCGAATTATAACGTTCTATTTTGGATGCAGAAATTAATAAAACTTTTAACAACAAAAATTATTAAAATTATAAATTCCAATAGGTAAAGGTCGGTGGGTGAATTATTCGTTTATATATTTTTTTATTTAGTGGGCAGCCCTATGTAAAGGCCAGCAACTGTACTTTGTAAATGTAATAATGATAATATTTTTTATGTTCACGACTCGAGTTAAGCCGGCTTAGACTAGTAGTAGTAATATAATATTCAATTTAAGATGTCCATACATGAACAGGTTTATAATAATATTATGATACAATATTTGTATGGCAGCTGATCAAGGTGTTACGTCATACAATCTGCTATTTTTATCTTTGACACATCTGCCTTTTATTATTGCAGTTATTTCCTGATCCAGTCAAAGACTTTACGTAGAAGATATTCGTATTGTTGTCATATTTTAACATGATAATTTAGAAGTCAACGATATACATCAGGAAAAAGCACATAACACAGCTCACAATGCAGCTCCGCGAGTCTCGATCCTAAATTAACCTTGCAGTAGGTTCCAGGATTTTTCCAGCCCCGTGAAAGGATCCATTTACCATTACACCTTTCTACTATAGGTATTCGCGTGCCCAAAGTTATGCCCATGATAACTTCATTTTTTAGGTTGTCATTTTGATGCATAAAATCAGAATAATCATTTTTCATTTGTATTTAATATCTGTTGTTGTCTGTTGTCGATCTGTTTCGCAATAGCTATTTTTCTGGCAGGCTAAAATATAAGAATAATGCTTAATTAATTAATTAATTTAAACTAACTAACTAACTAACCATCACGCCGTTTCTCCGCAGGGGTAGGCAGAGAGGATTGAACGCCACACTCTTCCATTTATAAAATATCAACACATACCAATTAATCGCAAGAGATCGCGGTATCTACGAGTGTTAATCTTAGTAAGTGCTGTTCATTAATAAAAAAATACGTTGGGTGGTGATAACACATAAAACATAGTTAATACTTGGTCAGCCAATTATTAAATGTGGTCTACTGCACAAATCTGTGACAAACAGACTAAAAACTGAACTTTTTTTTCAATTACAAAATTATAGAACAAAGTCTGGATGATAGATAGTTTAAATGTCCAAACGCCTTCAAAGCTACTGCTTCAAACTTGAAAAGAAAAAATAAACCAATAATGCACTATAATTTCCTTAAAAAAGTATATTTATTTCGTGACGATATTCACACATGCTGCATATGACATCAAATATCCATTAGCACATCAAATAACCGCTCTTTAACGGACATTCAAAAGCGCGTTTCTTCTCGCAAATAATAGAAATCTTGACTATCTCACACGTACTTTCACTTCCGCGCATGTTATTTTTCGGGAACACCTTTTTTATTCACTCTAAAATTACGTCATCCTTCGTCACTTTTTAACTAATTTAAAATAACGGTTATAAAAACATTTTTTTGGTTATTCGATATGATAATATAAAGGTGTTCATATTTTTGCACCAGATAGGCTTTTAATCTATAAAATCTATAATCTATAAAATATAGAATCTATAAAACCAGCATAAACGCGTGAAATCTACCTCATACGTGAAAATGTAACCATGTTAAATAATGGGCTAAATTTTTTGAAAGTTCGTTTTTTTCTAATAGAGACGCGTGCTAGGTGTACGTGTCACATCTATATTTTCAAACTCGGCTAAATATGTGTGTTACGAAAATAGAATTAACTTGGTGATCTCCTCGAATGAGGCTCGAATCCACGACCACTAATCACTAGTCAAGTGTCTTATCCGCTAGATCAGGAAATACATAAAAAAATATTTTCACGCCTTCTGGCCCTCGTTCACGGCCGAAATTTTAATGAAATTTTTGACTCGAGAAAATATTTTAGATGGGTACGTATTTTGGTCCCATGAGATACTTTGGGTGAAGTGAAATAGTTGAATTTAATCTCATAAGCAGCAGGTAATATGGACCAAGTAAATGTCGGTAATTGAATGCCTAATTTTTTAAAACAATTAGTTTCAAGTGTCTAAGGTTCTAGGTGTTGATCGTACGTGCACTTGTCGATTCTTGTTGTCGTACAAATCGTCTCTTACTACTAATCCATGTACACGGTACTGAGATTTATCTCATCGTGCCCATTTAATCTAATCCAAGCCAAGAATTTAATCAAATATATTAAATAAATGCAGGGAAGACATGCTGTTTTTTTTCAATGAATAAATATCATTACGAATGATTCAAAATGTATTTTATCTTTTCTTTATTTATAATTGTACATATATTGAAAAAATAAAATATTGTTTGAACCAGCTCAAAAAACAATAAAAGTAAGGAGTCTAATTAAACGAAACAAATAAAAAATAATATTAACATTAAGAAAAAAATAAAAAAAGACAGGAAACAAAACTGAATAAAAAATCATAAACGTGTCTATAAAAATAACCGAGTTAAATTAAATATATTAATTAATCTTAAAATATTTTTTCTGTATCTCAAAATAATCAGAATATTATACATCTGAATATGAAATAATTTTCTGCGGTTTCCAGGAGATAAAAAAATCATAAATGTTATTTTTCTCTCTCTCAGTTTTTAAATGTTAGCTACCCTTAAAATAAATAACTATAAAACAAAATAATTGTTTACCACTTTCATCAATAAAATAATACAATGCACTATAAGCAGACACTAAATACAGCCAAGACAATCCTACCGAATGACTTGTTGCTTATGAGCGAGTGGTGCCCACGCGGAGAAATGGACCCGCGCAGATCGCTGACCGGCCATTGGTCTTGACTAGCCAATCAGGGTTAGGGTCACTGCTGAGTAAAACGGCTTACGGCGGACACCACTTATTGTGGACATATCGTGTGGGCGAGATATGCAATACCAGGTGATCAGAGAGTTTGCTCGAGTGCGCCAATAACATTTACAATATAAAAAAATCAAATCATTCAAATAATGCTAATTTTTTCGTGTGTATCTACTACGTATTATTGAGGTGCAATGATGTTCATCCATTCTTTTCCTAATTTTTCTTCAAGCATGCCAAGTAGAAATATATTCTGATTTAATGTTTTTATAAATAGTTTTTATTAATTATATTTGCTTATTCGTGTGTCCCAATACCTCTTTATTGATATTATGGTCAGCCCAGGAGATCTCGACGACTCTCAAAAGCCAGCCTTTTAATGGTAGCTGCATAGCTATGTGGTTTCTTTTTAAAGATTAGATAGATTATTAGGTTTATTTGAACTGACACTATAAAACAGATGTTTCTGTGAATCCGGTGTATTTAAAAAAAGAAACCTTTTTTGTTTCGTTTTCTCTCTCGTGAATTACCTAACCGGAACTTGGCCAGGTGTTGTTATTCTTGCTATTAATTATGTAGATACTAACGAATTAATTATTCTTGGTATTAACTACTTTAAAATTTATTACTGATGACTAGGTAAATTTTATTAATAAAGTTAAAAAATATATATTACGACAAAAAAAGAATTTTGCAAGTAAAGTTGATGTAAGTAGTTAAGATAGGACATGATAGGTGTCGTCTTAAATTGACGACTCAACAACCAAATTTTATTTCTAGTTGGCATCTTCAATGCACTTTTTTATTCATTTATGTCAAAAATATTTGACTGATTGTGGTTGTTAATGGGCAAGACAGATGTGTGTATTCCAGTCTTTCAAATCATAAATTGAATTATTAAGTGAGAATAATTATGAAGATAAAGAAAAAATATTATCATAAAAAATTTTAATTAAATGATGTTTTCATAATTACATAAGATCATAATAAAAATGTCTAATAAATATTTAAAATTTGAATACAAGTACTTAATATTTCACTCCTGATTACTCTGTTTTTGGTCGAAATTATTGCAATAGGTTGTACTGGATATTTTCGATTACGATCGTAGAAGTAGGACGCGACCAAGGAATCAGGTTTATGACTAATAGCGCCATGCAACGATCGTATGGAATCTGAGTAGGCGAGACGCAAGTGCAATGGCTCATTTAAGATGAAACCAGGTGATTCGTATCCAACTAATACATTCCTTAATAAATTTTAAAATAATATGTTTGTTTTGTGTGATCCGGATCATTTTTTGATGTCAGACGATAGATCATGTTTAATAAAAATTAGTTTTCAGAAGCATTAATGAATTATTGTCATACAAATTGTCTATTTTTAAAAGCAATAAAATTTGTATTTTTTTTATTTGAGTTTGCTAAAAATGAATAAATATTACTTAATTTGCCAAAATATTTTTACTATCTGACTTTTCTCCATAAAAACTTTTTGCGATCGAAAAGAATTACAAATTAGTATGCAAATAAAAAAGTTATATAAATCTGTAATAGGTAATTATTCTGTTTAATAGGTATTTTTACAATATGTCCCTTCCCTATGTTTATACATTTAAATACATAGGTATTTTTACTATGTGATCTTTCTCCATAAAAACTTTTTGCGATCGAAAAAAAATTAAAAAATAGTAGGGAGGCATGTAAATGAAAAAGCTATATAAATCTATAATAGGTAATTACAAAAGTAAACCAACTTCCAATATAGCGTGCTTTTTAATTAACACAATTACTTGCAAGTGCAAACATATTATTTTAATAATGCCACCCATATTCAATGAATTATTTATTTTAAAAAATAAGGGTATTGAATAAACTCTTTGAATTGTACAGAAAGAATAAAATTACACTACCTGTGTTAGATGACCCAGGACACTGCAATGGGATTAGTTGATGGACGTGATCTGCAAAAATAATAAAGTAATACATCAGAATTGTTTTGAATATATAATGCAAATTATAAATTTCATCTTAAATTTTAGATGTACAAGTTATGTCTGAAACACTCTATAAAGTTGTCCGAAGTTATTCGCTTTCGACATAAACCAGTTTATCAGTTTATTACCGTTGGTCATGACTCTCGAATGTGCCTTGAACATAAACAAAACAAAACGTGATGGTGAAATTTCTTTTTTTGAAAATTCATCTGTGAGAAATTGAATACTAAGTATTATTTTATCATAGTAAAGGGTAAGGTATGTAAATATTGAATTTATAATAACCATATCGACGGTCCTTAGTATACTGTCAAATCTGCAATTTCGATTTTCGTTTTAGAATCTTAAACCATCCGATTTACTCTACATTTTCGTATAATGTTAAAAAAGTTTTATTTTACTTTAATGTATACTTGTATATTTGAAAGGAATATTACATTTTTTTATAACATTGTCCGAAGTCAATTATCCGAAAATAGAGAGTAGGTAAATTGGATAATAGTAAAACGTAAAAATAATTTTTGCCTATTCGACAGTATACGAAGGGACCGTCGATATGTTAAACCTAATTTTCATAACTTCTTATATTATTTTTTTATCCATACATACATAAAGAAGCTAACATTTAAAGAATATTAAATATAAAGATAAAAAATGCAAACGCATACTTGTATAAAGGGAATAGATTTTTTGTTATGCCTCATATAAGTTGTGAGCATTCGATGTCTGATTATATAATAATATTATGAAAAAACTACTCAATTATTTTTCTTTCTTATTGATGCGGTATTTAAAAAGTCTTATCACAACTCACAATGAATATTTTTTGTAAACTAAATAATTAAATTTTTTGTTGCAGGCTTCTTTGAAAATAAAGTTTAATGTTTTTATGTGATGGTAAAAAATTTAAATATGGTCACTTGAATTAAATGTTTTTAAGAAAGAGAAACATGTGTGACTAGGTACGTACATAGGTACATATTTTTATCATGGGACGCAGAAAGGAGAAATGTATTGTGCAAGTAAGTTGATAAACATTTTTAATGTTTAAATAAAGCTGGTTTTGATGTAGTTATTAGATGGGCAGAGTATTCGGAATAGTATATGAGAGAGATTCAGCGGATAGGATACCTCTTGCTGAATTACTACAAATGAATATTGTGAGTTTGGGTAAGTAAGCATAGGACTGTCATGCTTAGAGGGTGATTGTGAGGGCGGCTGTGAGGGCAGTTTTGAGGTCGGTTGTGAGGTCCTGAGGAGGTCAACCTTAATGATCTGTAGCGGAATCAGATGCAGCGGGAATAAGACATTTTATTATTATTTATCTTTTGGGCTAGTGGAGAGGTAATATCCCAAAAATAAATGTAAAAAATATATATTAATGTTAAATGTAAATATGTAAATAGGGATAACATAAATAAATAAATAATTATAATGTTATACCTATTGTCAGCATTTGTGCGTTTATATTTTATAGATGTGAGTATTTCGGAGATCTCGGTTAAATCTCTCGAGCAAAAACAAACAGAGCAAAAAAAGCTTTAAAGCCATTGGAAAACCCTCCCTACCTACAAAATAACTGACTTGAAGAATATACATAAGAAAATATTTTTTATATATCAAACGTGTGCGGAATCCTTTTATTGCTAAAAACCCTTCGTCAAAAACCAAGCCGATAAACATATTACTTTTCAGGTACCTTATACATAGGTACAATCATAAGTTAGATCAGTTGGAAAAAAAATTCATAGCTTTGAAATATAAATAATTGTTGTCTTGTTTAAGAATTTTACGTATAAATTAATTGTTTGAGGTGGCTCTCATTCCCGCTCTTAGCCCCAATTGTGTTGTAGTTACATTACCTACATACCTACATTAACCACAATACCTATAAATTATCTTTTTGAAAATTTTAAGCCTACATATAATAAACAATTTATTAATGACCCTGATAGCAGTCCCAGTTTGACCATACGATATACTATTAAAAGTGTTTCTTAAAAACTAATAATACAAAACAATATTTGAAAAAAAATACATGCGAAATAACGCAAAATCCAAAAATATTTGTTTAAATTGATTACGAAATTCTAAGTAGATGTCGACATACACGATTTTAAAAGCAAAAAGACTATGCTTCATTACATTTAATAATGGCAAATGAACATTCCATCCAACATTTCATAAATCGAATACAAATTAGGTTAGATATTTTACACTTCCCAACACAGATCAACGAATCGATAACGATTTCAACAATTCGTTCTTCGCTTCGGTCGCTTATTGTTATGGGCGACTTGAACACGCTTCTACCAGTTCGCACACGCGATTGGTCTTCTATCCGAGCAAGTTGTGCGTGCATTTGAAAAACAAAAGTCATGCTCACAAAATACCAGTACTTGAGACAAGTGACCTACATTTTCTCCGACTACGCGTCAATTTAAATGCACAACGATTCGCGTTTACATTCCAGCATGAGTTTTACGTACCTAAGCGCTTGTCCGGCAGTGGTCAAAATGAGCCGACATGTTCACGCATCGGTAACCTTTTAGTCTCATCCGATTCATATGTGTAATTGTCATTCCAGTTCATTGAATATATTCTTACAGTAATTGTAATCTATGTTTAGAATAGAACACAGTCCAACGAAGTAGTCGTCAGCCTTAAGTTGAATATAGGCAGTAGCGACGTGTAGCACCTTGAAATAAGCTATACTTTCATATTTATTTATAATAATATATATCTTACTAACTATTCGTACCCGGCGTCGCACGGGTTAAGGATTAAGTTGAAAATATATTTGTGGGGGAAACAAAGGTTCGATTCGAACGATATAGATTTGGATCGAGAATGTATCAGGGGGAGAATTAAGGGTTAAATAATAGGGGAGAAATTTCGCCTTTGTTACCCGCCGAGTCCTAAAAAATAAGTTTCCAAATTTTGAGTCCAATTGGTCGAAGGTAGCGATTTACATCGAAAATATATCAGGGGGAGGGAAGGAGTAAAAGAACAGCAGGAAATTTCGCTTATGTTCCCTGCCGAGTCCTAAAGAATAAGTTTCCAAATTTTGAGTCCGATCGGTCAAGCGGTACAGATTTTCATCGAAAATATATCAGGGGGAGGGGAAGGGGTACAATAATAGGAGGGAAATGTTACCTATGTTACCGGCCTGGTCCTTAGTATGCAAATTTTGAATCGAATCGGATAAACGGTGTAGATTTGTATAGAGAACAGACAGACAGACATTAAGTTTTATAGGTAAAAATATTAAATATTAATGAAAGTTTCTATTATTATTCAGTTTTAAATATATTATAAAGTTCTGTCAGATAAATATTTATAATATCAGATGATAATTTATTTTCAAAATCTAGGTACGTATGTCGTTTTTAAGGTACCTGTATCTAACATCCCCTTCTAACTCTTAAAAGACTGTGCTAAAAAATACCTAAAAAGTACAGCGTTTCCTGATTAAAAATCGGCATAGTTTTTGATATGCGATAAAATATACATATATACGATACAGATAAGACTTTTTAAATGTCCCTTTATATAATTATGTAAGGTAAACATACATATTTGCATTATTTTAGTAAATTATCATTAAATCATGGCATATCAAATTTGCATGCGCTTCCGCCGACGTATCAATTGAATTCAAGACGCGGTCGCTAGGTCGCCTGCACTCCATCTTTGTCTAACACGAGTTACGCGACTCTAGCGTACTCTTTCGATATTGTTTTCGCTTTCACCGAAACCCAAGCAACCGCTATCCCTGTCCTTCATGAAATGTGTTGTATTGTCGTGCTCTTTCTTGCTCGATTTAACTGCGATGTGCAATATTCTTCTCTCTTTTACACACTGGCCGAAAATACGAGGTAATGAATAAATATTTTTAAATAAAAAATCCGAATATTTCTAACAGTTTAGTTTATTCATTTTGGTGTGAAAATGTCTATTCGATAATTACAAAAAATGTGACTTTAATTTTCGTAAATAAGGTAAATATTTTATATTTTCTATGACATAAAGACCTACACACCGACACACAGTAGCTAGTATTGCTTAAACTTGATGGAAATTGAGACCTACAAATGCTTCTTTTTATTTTTGGTTTGGAATAACTTTAATCATCCTCATTAAATAAACATCATAACACACACACATAAAATTTAATTTTCAAATGTCATTACGTTCTAAAAGTTACGTTTCCTCTCATCAACAAGTAAATATCTATTAGTGTTCATCTTTTTCTCCATATACCGTCTTCTATCGAAGGTTAACGTTGTAGTGGTACGCTGATACAAAGCCACTTCTTGAGGTTACATAAACAATACGATTTCTTTCTACCTACACCTGTGCTTCCTACTACCTTCCCCTGTATGATAAACTGCAAGAGATTATATTACTTATTGCGAAGAATGTTTTTGAATTATGCAGTTTTCTTTTGTATCAATATGAACCAACTGAAAAAAGAAAAACTATTTTTTTTCTGTGTAAAAATAACGGAATTGTATTGACTTATACCTATTTTCCTAAACAGATGACATTATAATAATAACATTTTCACATATTTTTCCATTTTTTACTCATTTCTTTCTAACTTTAGCACGCTGCATTATTTTATTTAGCGATCAGATACAAATATCCGATTCTTTTACCCTTTTCCATGCATCCGTTCATTTCTCCTGTACAATGATTATGTCTAAGTAATAGAATGTGAATACGTGATTGGCTGATCTGCACTACGGTAAAGAAGGTTTGATTAAAATGACAAAAGTCACGAAATTCAATTTTCTAATACCAGCATGGTAGTTATTTGAATGTTAACTAGATTCGAAGTGAACTTATTAAGTACAGACAGATTACATGCACTAACATAATTATAGCCTACTACGATATTATCCAGTTCCATTTCGTAACATTATACATTTCAAGCACTGTACGTAATACAACAAATGGTTCTTCTGGTAGTAAAATTAGCTTCAATTTTGCTGTGCCTGTAGTAAATCTACAAAAGTTTATTCGAAGCCCAATGAGCAAAACTTCTATGTAAAAGGAATGCGCATTATTTTGAACCATAACTCACGTTGAATTAATTCCGAATACTGGGAGAAATAAATAATTTGCAATTCATTAAAAGCAATTTAGAAAATGTTCCGAACTTTGTAAACAGGTTCAGAAGTTTTGAATCAAATAGCCGAGGATGACGTCTAGGACAAGGTCTTATAAAATAATACTACCTTAAATAACGACCTAAAAAATATAATGCAGCTTTATTTCTTATTTCAACATTTCTGCAGAATTTTAAAACAGTTTCATTAAAAATATTTTTAAGCACGTACTTCTCGATACCTTGACATAAAAACTGCTTGCATGTATTATTAAAGTACACATCTATTCTTTTGTCAATGTATCTTATTTGTTTGTATATAATACTTCAAAGAAAGGAATAAAGATTAAAAAATAATGAATAAAGACAGAAACACAAAAATGATGGCAAATATAAATCAATGACTTACCTATTACCCCTCAGAAAAAGAAAATTATGTTGGTAGAGAGAAAAAAATATCTAGAATCTATATTAATAATTGCAGAAATGCCATGACATGTCTGCTAAGAATAATTTTAAAAAGATTATGGCAAAATGGAAACATATGCCTTCAGAAAAATAAAAATGACATTTTTAATTCCGTCTTCGGGATATTTGTCTATGGTGGAACATGAACTCTGGGAGAATGAAAAGCATGAAGGTAGACGTGCATGGTCCGCGGGAAAAATGCCACGATCTTAAAGGAATTAAACATCGAGCAGCGCGTATCAACTCTACGGCTCCGAATCTTTTGATATTTTGGCCGTATTGCCAGACACAAGGACACCATGGAAGAATATATATTCTGTGGAGGCTGGAAGGAGCAGGGTCTTATAAAAGGGCTCCAAGACGAAGGATAGATTGATTGAATATTCTTAAAACCACATTGGAATGCACATGAAATGCCGTGGACCGAAGTACATATGTAGGTGGCGGCATATCAACTGTGCCGCCATACGCAATCAATTGCAGTTCTATGGTCACGACTACTCTCATTGAAAGTAATATGGAGAGAGAACAATATTTTGCACTACTTTAGTTAGGTATCAGAGTTACTGCCAAGGTCCAATCAAATTTCACTGCATTTAGATACATGTTTGTTTAATGAATGATGTAATTAAAAATGACCAGCAAATTGGGATCTCCGGGGATGACGCATTCCAGCGCCAAAGCAACCCTGTGTGCATCGTTTGCAACATCTGGTACACAGATGGACCCGGAGCACAGATGGACCAAGCGAGCGGACGGACTGGACCAGGCGGAGCACTGAGAAGGACTGGGGACACCGGACCGATGTGAAATAGGACAATGTGTGAAAAGGACAACTGTTTTAAATGTAGTTAGGATCCTAGCCCGACGTGAGTTTCGGACCACTTTGAACTGGACTCTTATTATTATGTGTAATTTAGATGTAATCTGTTTGTTTATTAGTATTATGTGCATTATGTGTATTATGTGTATAAGGGATTTTTTATTATGTGTAGTTTAGTTGTAAATAATTTAACCTACTATTGTGTGTAAATTAGATGTAAGCCAATTATTGTAAGAAATGCAAGCGAGAGATGAGTGCTTGATGTGAGTGTTAGGTATTAATTGTGGGAACTATGCCTACAGGCAGCGACAAGACTAGCCACCTGTCATGCCGCAGTCTCCGCGGTGGCGCAAAAAGGAGGATAGAATGCCGGATTGGTGTTTGGAATATTAGAGGAGGAATGGAAAGGAAGATGAATGAAATGTGTGAGAGCATGAAGAGTAAATGTTTAGATGTACTATGTATAAGTGAGAGTATGAAGAAAGGAAGTGATGGAACACTTGAAATGGAGAGATGGAACACAATGGTCTGCTCTCGTACTGCATACTGAGGTCGAGAGTCCCAGACGCAGATCGAGCATGCCAGGGTGTTGCAACGCTGCTTTCTGGGCAAATGGTCGAGTGCATGAAAGAAAATGGGTACATTAGTACCAGGCTCATGTGGATCCGTTTCAAAATTGGGATCACTAGGGTATTTCTTATTGTATGTTATGCTTCTGTAAACTCAGATAAAGACGAGATGAAAGAAGAGTTTTGGACGAGTGTAAGCGACATACACATACACATGAAAAGCGACAGTGAAAGATTAATTTTGGCTGGAGATTTGAATGGGTGGGTTGAAACTCGAAGAGATGGCTTCGAGCCTGCTCTTGGTATGTTTGGGGATGGAAGGACGAATGTAAATGGCAATAGTTTGCTTGAAGTATGTTTGGAATGGAATCTTTTTTTATCCAATAACTTTTTTTAACACAAAGGAATCCACCAATATACGTGGGAAAGAGGAAATGAAAGGTTAATGATTGATTTCGTTGTAGTTGACTCTAGATTGAGGTCCGCTACTGTTGACACCAGGGTATTTCGGGGCGCTGAAATTGAAACGGATCATCTTCTTGTAGTATCAAGAGTGAATCTGTTTCATGGGTGGTGATCTAAGAGAAAAACAATGGTAGCCCCGACTAGGGTCAAAATCAAAAGATTACAAGAGAAGGATACCAGGGAAAAATTTGAAAAGAAAACCGCTGAAAGGTTGAATGAGAAGGGTATGGAAGAGCTCAACATTGATAGTGCATGGGAACAAAAAGAACCTGAATGAGTCAGCCAAGGAAGTGTGTGGTGTAACCGTCCAAGGAAGGAAGAAAGGAGATGCATGGTGGGATGACGAGATTAGATATCTTGTAAGTGAGAAGAAAAAAGCGTGGTGTGACCTCTTGGCAACGAAGAATGGAGATGTGAATGGATATACGCTAGCAAAGGATTTATATGATGTGTGTAAGAGAAAAGTAAAGCACGGAGTGAAAGAAAGAAAGAGCGTTTGAGGAAGGACAAGGGTCTTAAATTGACTCAGAAGTTCCAAGAAAATATCAAGGTCTTTTGGAAGGAAGTTAAAAAGTCTCGAAGTGACACGAAAAGAGGTAGTGTGAATGCAATAATGTCAAAGAATGGAAAGATGCTTAGGGACGAAAACGAAATAAAATATAGATGGAAGGAATTATTTGAAGAAATATATGAGAGTAATGGGAATATGAGTGAGGATTCCTTTGAGGCGTCCAATGGATGTACGAATGGTGACGACTGTATGAATGAGATAACTGTGGAATAAATCAAAAGGGCATTGAAGCACATGAAGAATGGCAAGGCTGTGGGTTATGACAATGTTGCTACCGAGTACATTAAGAGTGGTGGTCCAGTAATACTCACGTGGCTTCGTAGACTCTTCAACCAATGTTTAGCGGGCAGTTACACTCCTAAGGATTGGAAAAGAGCTGTTATCATGCCTCTATACAAAGAAAACGTGTCGCAAATGGACTGCGCAAGCTATCGGGCCATTAGCCTATTGAGCTCTGTTGGTAAACTGTATGCGAGAATTTTGATAGAAAGAGTGAGGTTGACAACGAAAGAAAAAATGTGGGATGTACAAAGAGCGTTCATGAGTGGAAGAGGATGCATGGACCAGATTTTCTCACTGCGCCAGATGACGGAAAAGTTTTTGGCAAAGAACCAAAAACTTTTTTGTGCCTTTGTGGATCTCCAAAAAGCGTATGACAGAGTGATAAGACGAAAGTTATGGAAGTTTTGTTTGAATACGGGGTGAAGAATAAACTCATACAGGCAATTGCATCCCTGTACGAAGAAAGTAGTGCTTGCATGAGAATTAATGGGGCATTCACATCATGGTTTGATATTACAAAATGTGTCAAACAGGGATGCTTAATGTCACCATGGCTTTTCAATCTGTATATGGATTGTTGTACGAAATTGTTGTAAGGAATCTAGAAGTTGGAGCGAAAATGGACAGACTCACCATCCAAGGAAGGAAGAAAGGAGATGCATGGTGGGATGATGAGACTACTATACGCCTATCTGCCTACTATACGCAGACGATGCAGTATTAGTGGCTAATAGTGAAGCTGATCTGCAGTCCCTGGTTTCCAGGATGTCCGCTGTATGCATGCAGAGCGAACTTTTGGTGAATGTCAGCAAATCGAAAGTGATGGTATTCGAGAGAGACGAAAGAGTGACTAAGTGTGATGTAATTGTAAACAATGAATGCTTAGAACAAGTGAACGAGGTTATGTATTTGGGAAGTATGTTTAGTAGAGACGGCAAGGCTGAGAATGATATCGAAAGGAGAGTGACTGTGGGAAACAAAGTTAATGGTGCTCTTAATTCAATTATGGCCAATAACAATCTGTTAAAGGAAGCAAGACTAGCGATACATAATGGCGTTCTAGTGCCAACCCTGATGTATGGAAGTGAAGCCTGGAATTGGCAAAAGAGGAATGAAAGTAGACTGAATGTGGTAGAAATGCGGTCACTAAGACTTGTGTGGAAAATCTTTGGTCGATAGAGTGAGGAATGAACAAATTAGACATGAATACAATGCTGGTTGTAGTGTGGTAGATAGAATAAAGAAAGTGCTGAGATGGTTTGGTCATGTGGAACGTATGAACGAGGAAAGGAAGGTTAAGAAAAAATATGAGGCGAGTGTTGAAGGCAACAGGAATAGAAGGCGTCCGCAAAAGACCTGGCATGACCAGATACTACAAGTATTTGAGGATGGCCCCGTTAAAAACCGAAACAATCGTAGAACTTGTATGAGAAGATGTATTAATGTAGCCGAAGCAAAAGTAGTGTGCCAGGATAGAAGAGTGCGGTGTTCAATCTTCTCGGCCCACCCCTGCGGAGAAACGGCGTGACGGTTAGGTAGTTATTTTGTTACATTTATAATATATGACAACAAAACGCTTGATCCGTGAAAAAACTACCGAAGCATTTTCGATAAATTACGTCACGAATCTGTTCGATCTTTAAGAGTCACGTACGAAAGCAGCGCTAGAGGGAATCGGCGGTCGAGGAATGTCGTTAAGAGGTCATCGCCATAAGGCTCTGTGTGGGAAATTTACTGGGCTATAATAAAAACATCCACTTAAGTGCAAATCATATAATATTTAAATTCTAAAACGGAATTCAAATTTATTCCAAAATAACTGATGTTAAAAGGTTCTAAATATTATGTTAATTTTTACAAGTGTATAAAAGACCATTAAATTATTTAAATTGAGTAATATATTTTCGTACGCTGAAAGAATTACAGATTATTTTACAGTTTTAATTAAAATATCCTTTTTCGAATGCACAACGTTTTAATAATATTATTGTCCGCAGGATTTTGTGATGTAAAAACTCGTTTATAAAATATAATAAAAACTGTTTTTGTCCCTATATGCGAGTTTATTGAACTCCTTTTAGCAGTAAAAACACAAAAATCACGGAATTTGTGTCGGAATCCCTCCTACGCTATGTATGTCCGCCCCGCGGATGCCATGGACCCCGACCTGAAGGGGCGGGTCCACAGTACCCAATATGGGATCGCACAAAGAAGAATCAGCTCATAATGTACCTACTGTGTTTGTGCAATACCTATGTGAGACTCTCAAGGAAAAAGTTAATTTCAAATTATGAATCAACCCAACCTGTCCTGCACACAAGGGTTCAGTAGCAACTTTTTGGGTTGATTTTTTTTTTTTAATTTGGAAATAAAATTATGAAAAATAGGAATAGAATAAGATTACCATATAAGAAAAAAGTGTATACACAGAATTGTCTAATATATAGAGGTGTAAAACGATATGATGAGATGTCAGAAATTACGAAGAATATAAATAAAATGAATAAATCTAAAAACAAATGCTATAATTATTGTAAAAATAGTATAGAATTGTAGAGCATAAGATGTATTATTTATTATATTATACAAAGTATATTATAAATTTCTCACAGAGACGAAACATTATTTTTAAAGGAAAGTAGGTAAAGAAGTATTTTGAGTGTACATAGGGCTTACGACCTATCGTAGGCTGGCTTAAGTGATCACTTTACACAGTATAACGTTCGCTATATCGCTGTATGCACCATAGATTACATCGTATTATAATATGTATGATATATTATACTATAGATTGTACCATAGATTAAATAAATATGTAGGTTATTATGGATAGTATAATTAGTAATAGATTTCAGAATGAAAAGTGTAAAATACTTGTTAATATACAGGATTGTAACATTAACTACCTTAAGAAGTAAATAAAAATATAAAATCGATTATTTATAAAATAGAACGTATCTATGTACATAATATATTTATATTTGCACTAAAAACAAAATATGAGTCAATGTTCACTCAGTAATCATATCGTCCTACAGTAAAGTTTAATGACATTTTTTACACTGTGTGAATAAGAAAATTTGTTTATTTAATACATTTATTCATTATTAATTGCCAATTTATTGTATTCCCTTGTGATAAGATAATTATGACGTGGCGACGCACTGGTCTGTAGAGAGTAGCAGAGCAAAGTAGAGCTTCACCCAGCAGTGAATTGACTAGGGTTGCTTATGATAATATATATCTATGTAATGTACCCTATGAGGATCGTGATCCTAATGGACATGAGAAATAGACGAAGAAGTTGAGGGGATATATAATTATCTGAAGATGTACGCAAGTGGCGCACATTAAAAAGATCATAGCCAATCTTCCTGGGCTAAACCAGAAGAATATGATTTTGATGATTTTTTATATATTTATGAATGTAAAGTCTCTATGAGTTTATTGCGCTTTATTTACCGGTAACTGTCAATACAGTTAACGAAAGTATGATACACTTTTATATAAATTTGCCTGTTCATTAAATTTAAAAAAAAAATTAAAAAAGAGAGTTCGTTGTAATCAGAATCAATTTTTTTATTAAGATTATGAGATAATTAAGTTCCGTTACCGTGCTGGTCAATAGCTAATTTTACAATTTAAAATTATATTGTACAATTTAAAATTATTTTCTTTTTTCCTGAATACAAGATCGCAAGTACATTTTAGCTTTTTTTAATGATAAAGGATGTTATTCTGAGTGATAATAATAATGTTGAAAAGTCTTACAGTATCTATTTTTTCATAGTCAGTGTAAGTAATCTACTCTTATTTTTACCGACACAAAATTATTCCGTACATTGACAAGTATTGTCGGCTGCGTACGCACAAGCACCCAACTGTAGAAAACATGTTTCAGTTTATTTATGAGCTCATTGAACTGTATTTTTCATGTTTTCACATACGCGAAAATAAGCATACAATTTTAAAAAACTCTTTCATTACATTTTGTCCTCATTTTGTTATAAAACTGATTATTTCTGCAAAACTTCATTCCAGTAAAATGAGTGGCGCATTTTATTATCTATCATGAATATGTCTTGATACAATCGTTAGATCATTCACCTAAGCAAGGCATGCATTGCATTACCTGCCTATTTTCTATTTTAATTAGCCTTCGACGGAATGATATTCTCTTGGCGGATCTTACATGACTACCTACGTCATATCCTATTGTTATTTGATAATATATGATAATTGGCAATGCTAGGATTTCTACAAGTGTGGGCGAACCATTCAAAGTCACAGAAGTAAGTACGTAAAATATTTAGAATCTTCTTGAATCGCGAACTATAAAAAAGCCTCTCTGAAGGCAACAATGATCGCTTCGATGATGTCACTGCTTATCGAGCAGCAATTTTTTTAATGTATTTTTTGTCTCGTGTTGTCTTGTAAAATATGTTTGTGATCAAATAATTTAATTTTTTTAATAATTTACATTATATTTATTATTTAATAATAATTACCCACTATAAGGGTGTTATTGCCAACCACTAATCAGAGAACATGCCCATTTAAATACACACACGCACGCATTCATATAATTTACTCACACATACATCAATAACTGCAAGAAAATATTTTATAATTAACCTTCAAGAATCTTTCAGAACTTTTAGAACTGCGTAAAGACGTTCGTAGTGAATATTATAAAAATAATATTCACTACGAATTGCTTACCTTTACACATTTTAATGTATGATTCAAATCGAACTTTACCTAAATCGCTAGAAAGATCTGTGTTAAGTTAAAACATGTTTACAAACTATTGCTTATTATTTTTTGACTATATGGAAGCTCGCCAGCAATAACAGAAAATCATATAAAAAATTATTCTGGCTACATATTTTGAATCATTCATACGCATCCTACCTAGATTGGATACGGTAGGCTCAGTTAATCAAATTATTTAAAAAAGTTATCTGCAGACCAATATTCACTGGACGAATATTCATTGGACGATTTAATTATATGCATAGGTACCTAGGTACTCGAATGTATGCACAATATACTCGTACAAGCTCGTACATGTAATATTAAAATTACGATGTATAAACGGATATAGATTTACTCCCTGGGAAATGCTCCAGTAGGTATGTGAAGTACATGGTGAGTTTTACAAAGTGAATAATTTTAAATTATTTTATCAAATAGTTAATAAATATCTTTATATAATATAATTGAAAAATATACAGGATTTAATGTAAGCTTGAAAAATATTGTATATTATTTGGGCATCATCATCTTACTCCCCTTTTCCTAGTAGGGTCGGGGTCCCAAAGACTCGACAAGGTGCATTATTTGGGCATTCACAAAAATTATTGAAACATACAGTAGATCCTATTCAATCCTAGGGAACAATATAAACACTGATAAAAATGTTAGGTTTTGTCGACTTTTGAAGTGCGAAATTACGCAGGTCCTATTTATTTATTTATTTATTTATTTATTTATTTATTTATTTAATGTTTATGGAAGACCAACAGCACAAAAAAAAAAGCATAGAAAACATTGATACAATATAGATGGCCAATTACAGGTCTCCACATTTATATTAGTAATGTTCTCAGGTTTTTATGACCGTTCAGAATCTTATGTGTGTAGTTTTTGGGATATTCTGCCGTGTATATGTGACCTCTCTGGGCAACGTTTCGGATCCCATTGCAGGGTCCAACAATGGGATCCGAAACGTGGGCAGAGAAGTCACATATACACGGCAGAAAATCCCAGAAAACTACTTTCTTGTACATTGTATATCAATACAAAAATCTAACATTGCATGAAAAATGTGCTGAAAAAGAGAGGAAAACAATTTATTTCAGTTTTTGGCAGTTACACTGAATATTGTTATTCCAAACGCTTGTTTCATACCATAAATGAAATTTAAAGTGAATTTGAAATAACTCATAATTTTCTCTCTCCATTACATTCTAGGGAAGAAAATATTCATACAAAAATAATTCACAATAGGTAACTACTTAAATTTTCTATAAATATATGCCAATATAAACTATATTTTGTTTCAAATTGAATCCTTTTTTTAATATGATATTTAACTTATTTTTATAGATTTCACTCATAGCTTTTATTTCATATGAACATTACAATGATTAATAATTTTATTGCTTTTTACGTGGGTTCCATATGAAATTTTATTGTACCTTTACTCGGTTCAAAATATAATTTAGAGCTCAAAATTATCGTTAATATCCAGTGAAGTTATGGAATTACTTAGGTAAGTAAAAAAAATAACTTGATTTAAGTCAATAATAATAATAATAACATAAAAAATAGTACTCATTATATACTTTTTACCGGGTACATATTCGGTGCTAATTTATAAAATAACTCCACCAGACCCTGGTGAATAGCATTCGTAGTCTAGCTTGGAAAAAATCTCTTGTGCTAAGAGCGGAAAAAATATTTTTAAAACACTGTTTTATCGTTCATTTTAGGAGACACGATAAGATATACTCGCACTATGGAAACTTGATAGGAAATCGTTATTTAATTGATCAAACTTGCTAAGTTAGTAAACGTACATGCTTATGTGATAATTCATTACGATTAATGCGATTAAAAATTGATGTCACTTGACCGCTTGTATGGAGGTGACGTAACGTTGCGCTGCGCTGGTGACTTGCCAGGCAGCTTCAGAGAAAGTTCTTGAACTAGGTATTAGTTTGTCATTTCTTCACATGTGAACCATGTGAATTTAACTGACTACCATCTATTTCACACGTCCGGCAGTGGTGCAACGAAAAATTAAAATATAATGTTAATAACAATAATAATTTAAATAGTTTTATACGTTAACATGAACTCAGTTTATTTTCAACTACCAAGTTCATTATTATTTAATTAGTTACTCACGTTATTTATATTTAAATAATTCAATAAATTGTTATTCGTTATATACAATAACTAATTTTAATATTAAATAAAATATTTTTATTTCAAAATTTATATTAAATCCACATAAATAAAAGTAGAGATACACAAGTATATACCATAGGTGTTTTATCGGAATACAAGTGATTAAACAAACGTAATATATTTTCAGATATTTTTGTAGAAAAGGATTCCTGGCTGTTCTATTGATTTATGCATCATGCTGCCACACTTAAATAAATCTTTTTTTTTTTTAAATAGAGATGCGAACACGGAATACATGTCCCATCAATATTCTTACTTTTTTCAAACTAAGCCAAATGCTTGTGCTATGAAAATGGGACTAGTTAACTGGTCTGGAGTGAGGTTCGAACCAACAACCTTTGGATCACGAGGCAAGAGTCTTAACTACAAGACCAACAAGCTATTCCTTTTGAAATTTGCACTGCAACACTTTACTGTTTAGTGACTGTGATATATTCAGCAAATATATAGTAGATAGGCCATTCAAATATCTTCTAGGTACCTTCTAAGACGCGTTCATAAATTATATTTATAAAAAAATTATCATCTCCTGATCTACGATACATTTATTTTTAATAATCTTCAGTTGCACATACAATTTTTTTAATAATTTCATACTAAACGGTTAACCGGATATTTTATTTAAGGCATATACATTAAATACAATAAAATATAATTTCATCACATCTTTTGAATTGTTTCAGTAATTTACGTGAGTTTTTTGAATTTGAATTGATTTATATGTAAATAATAATTGAACAAAAGATGTCGCCTTAACAATACCGAGGTATAATTCTGAAGCGATGATAAAATTAATAAAGGCACTTAAATACCGTTATTATTGAATTCATCATCGAGTTAGCCAGATTTATGCTTGAACTTATACCTTGACCTTTGGCCCTGACCATTCATTAATTTATTTTACAAGAAACATGAAAATACTACTGTGTATTTTAGTATGTATATTTGTAGTGCATTGCTAAGACAAACATTTCACATACATGTAAAAAAAACCTATAACTTCACATAGAGCTTATATTTCATAACCTCTTAAATTTAACTTTATTTCATTAACAGATTAACAGTGTAAATAATAAATATCTTATTTAATGGGAATGCGTTCACAAAATACATTTATGTACCTATGTCATGTACTTAATAATATTTTTGTAACTAATCTATGCGTGTATTATACAAATAGGATTTTTTCATGGTCTTGAATTTCTGAAAAAGATTTAACCCCATATAGAGACGTATCAGTAAAAAAAGAATCCAAATGACATGTCATCTTTTTGATTTTATTCATGGTGATCATTAACTTGGGTGAAGTATATAAACTAGGTTACCTCTTCATGAGTTTATTTATAATTTTATATATTACTACTTATGTTTTGGAATAACAATTTCTGATGTATATTAATCAAACTACACCACTGGCATTACGTAAAGCTTCACCGTTCTATAATATGAAAAATGCCAGTTATTATTATATTCCTTAAAGATAATTTCCTCAGACTTCGTGGTATAGAAAATACGCGGAAGGCGTAGGTACCTACCTAATGCAACCGCTGTTCAATGGATGAGCATCCATTATTTATAAAGATTGAAATGAAGCTTCCTTCATTATAATATTGAAATGACCTGTCGTCTGTTCATTGAAACGTGTGAGCCACTCGCTAAATGTTCATTGAAAAGTGTATTGTTGAAAATGAACATTGAAAATAATGTTATACATAATATCACTCCATAAAATATAATCGTCAGTTGGGTAATAATTAGAATGAATGCATTTTCGGACACCAGTATTTAATATTTATGAGTAAACTAAACTAATGAAGAAATAGCTTAAATTCACATAGGTACATTATTTTCATTTTTTCTTTCTATTTTTTGCCAAAAAGTAGGTACCTGTTGTTTATTAAATAATTTTATAACACATTTTTTTTTGTATTTTTGTACATTTGTATTTGCCCATCCCCTCCCCAAAAAAAATCGTACTAGAGTAATTTTAGAAAAATATGTGATAAAACAAGTTTATCATACTCTTTACCGCAGTGACTACAAAGTTTATTTAGTACTCATCAACGTCATATTTATGTTTTGATAAATTTTAGAAATTCAAGTGTTCTTAAATTAAAACGTGGCCATTCACATCTCGGTATTTAATTTATTTGTGTATTCGCTACCTATGTAAAAATAATCTACAGATACCTAATACCCATAATGCAAACCAACAGTTTTCTAACTAATAAGTTTTTGAAGAGTCAAAATTACCTGTAATAAAATTTCACCCTTTCAACTTACACACTCACATCTCATGGTTACGTGAAGATTTCACATAACCATGAGACTTTGTAGTGAATATATTCTAATAATAACCAATATTGGGACTATTTGTCTTTATATATGTACCACATTTACGATGTAATTTTACACTGCAAAGATTAAAATTTTAATAAATTAAGTAAAGTATAATTATTTTAATGTGCGTAGTTTAAATTAAATTTATTCAGTTATTCAGATCACATCGAGCCACTAGTTTCTAAGGGGCTAGGTGAATGCCTGCATTTTGTACTTTGACAAGTATACACGTATCAGAACTAAATTTGAGATTACATAATTTATAATAATATGTAGAATTCAAGTTGTATAATTGTAAAAAAAAAACGATAAAAATGTAAGTTTAGAGAAAGAGAGAGAGAATAAACTAGATCTTCAAAAATATCTATTTACTGATTTAATTTTTCTAATATGGTTAGCACGACCAAAAATTCTCGTTACGGTATCAAAAATTATATGTCCCACCACTGAAATACGTTAATGTTGTCTGCATGAATGAGTCAAATATTGTTTTTTAAACTTTCTCTATTCTATCTTAATATTAAATTTGTCATATAATTTACATTATTAAAACAAACCTTTCATACAAATAATTAGCATACATAATTTGACTTTCAAAATGTAGATGGCACCGGTGCGTGTTGCGTGTTCACACTATTGATGTAATCATTCAAACGAATTTTTTTTAAACTTAGCACAAATTTTGATTGTGATTATAATTACCAATTAAAGTTAAATGATGTTGTTTCCTTGTCCGTGATGATTATAAAATATTCAAATATTTAATCACAACAAATTATAGAGTGTGGGATTAATTTCACACAGTTTTTTTATTTTATTTAAAAAAATCCATGTCAAACCGATTTAATTACTTCAATCCATATAAAATAAAGAAAGTTGGTAATATCAAACTACTTAGGATATTAGGATAACCCCATGTAAAATAAGAATTGTTTCAAGAACGATACTCAGTGAGAGTATCCGCGGAAGACTTGGTGTAACAAGATTATTCAGACACTAGAATATGATCATGTTAGATGCCTTAACAATCGATGAACGTGCATCGGAAGACGTATGAATGTGAACGAAGTGAATATTGCGTGTCAGGAGAGTATAGTGCTGAATCATTTGTGCCAACCCTTGCCGGGAAATAGCGAGTTGGCCAGTTACAGGCTCGTTCAGTGAGAGCATTAAAGCGTAATTTTTACGTATTTTACGAATGGAAAAAAAATTTAGATTAAATATTTATCTGACAGTACATTATAATTATTTTAAATTTGAAAATTGTGATAAAAATATTACGTTTTATATCATTTTTTTCTAAATATATGGTTATATAAAATTCATACATTAATGTTCCCACCGCATTTCCCTGGTAAGTTTTAGTTAAATTATAAAAAGTAATACTAAACCGCAACCAAAAGATAATATGAATGGTGTAATAATAAACCACAAAAATAAAGATGTTAAATTTTGGCATAGTACCGGAACACGACGACTTTTTTTTTCAGCACAATCTTCAATACCTACGCCGTAGGTGAGCCTACCATAATTCACTTATATTTCACGTCAGATAAGACTATATACGAAAGCTTATTTGTAAAATTTGACTAATACGAGATTCAGGAACTTTTGCGGAATACAATGTGGAGTAGTCATCCTACACATTTCGATATATCTCTATTGTTGAGACACTTATGAATATTTTAAGGTCATTTGAATAATTTTATAGACAAGATGATTTTTTTGATGATACCTGCTCAAACATTAAAAATAGTGAGGCCAAAGACCTCTTTGGTTTGTCTAAAATTTTACAGTTATGTGTTTACAAATATTGTTTTATATTTATCAAGTCACCATTCCACTGCTATAGTTTATACGATTAAGTTTTTTTTATTCGGGTGAGAAAAGATAACTAAAAGAATAATATTGTATTTGATTTTTTTTAATAATCAATATACTTTCTTCTTCAAAAACAGCAAAATAATTTTGTGTCTTAATTGCCCGTGTCTTCACTACATACAATAAGATGGAAAATATGTCAAAATGTGAAAATCATTAGAGATGGTTTGTAACTTAACATAGTATATTTTTTTCAAAGGTAACGATAATGATGTTCACAGTTAAGATAGTAAAAGAAAGTTAAAAGTCTTTATTTGGAACCATCTGAGTTTAAGAATCAATATTATTTTTGGTTTTAAGATAACAGATAACCCCTAAATTTGTATTGGACTAAGATATCATAATATGTTTTGCAGAAAAATTCTGCTCAAAATATGAAATAAGACGTTTTCTCGACACGAGATCTTCGTCTCTCGTCGAACGGAAGCTGCAATGAAGCAGCCGGTTCAGCGGACCGGACCTGCCCGAGATGAGGCCGTACAAACTCGATTTCATTCAGCTCAACACTTTCTCCTACCGCCCGGGGCGAAGCACATCGTATGAAACGTTCCCTGGTAATAACGAGGCAAGTCAGATTGATTGCGTTCATTTCATTTTAATGTTAAATAGAAATTTTCATGGAAATTAAGTAAACCTACAGCAGTTTTGACAACATTAGGTGTAAACCGGTGGTGATTTTTAAGAAGTCTGAACGGCGAATGAGAGAGCATTAAAATATATATTTTACCAATAAAAAAGTTCTAATTGGAGAACAAAAAGTTAATTACTAATTTTTCACGACAAGAATGAGAGAAGACAATTAAAATATCTTAAAATGTTCGTTATATATAGAGACGAAAAAAATATATGAAATAATTAACCTAAAATACAGTACCTAAGTTTTTGCACGGTAGAAGTTGAAACCTTTCAACTCATCGACATCGCGTGTGTACATAAATTACATATTATGTAAAATAACACAAACATGTCTTTTGCAGATTGTATGAGTTATACAATAATTATAACGCATTATAAAACATAAATATATCGGAAATCAACACATGAGAAAATAAATAAATAAAATTTATCTTCTTTATAGTTTATAAACTTTAAGTAGTTTGTAAGTATTGTGGTTTGAACTAGTCATATAGTGGACAGAAATTCGAGCCTCGTTTTAGGAGACCAGGAAGTTATTATCATAGAAAAAAAAATTTTTTTTTTTTTTAAATAGTAAGAATATTGATGTTGCGTATATTCCGCATTTTCTGTATATTTATTTTTTAGAAATGATTACCAACTTACATACGTGAATAAACAAACAATATCTACAATCTCAATGCATGCGCAGTGGGAACATTCAAGCATACTTTTTATGCATACATATATTTGGAAAAAAACATCGAAATAATACATTTGTATAACGGAATATTATAAAACATTAATTTTTAAATAATTTTATAATAATTGCGATAGGAATATTTCGAGATTTATCTTATAATTCGTTTTTTTTTTCTTCAAAATACTTCCGAAAATGTCATAGCTTCAATGTTCATTCTGCTATTAGTAATAGTTTTGCTGATAATTAGTCATAGATTGAAAAATATTTTTGATTCATTATAACATCTAACAAATATTACCCAAACTAAAAATTAAAAAAAATAATTTATTTTCTTTCCATAGAAAAGTAATCCACAACTATTCTGAAACACGTATGAGAACCATCTATTTATCGTCTTTGATACAAAATCCATTTTTAGTGCAAGCAATAGTGCTCCCTATGCACGAAGTTTTTAAGTACTGGAGTCGATTAAAAACGGCATACCTTATATGTATTCCGCGTCATCATCAACATAATCATGTCCATACGTTAAACGAGCTTTCTTTATGCGATCTCTTCTGACAGATTAATCAGGTGACACGCACTTTTATTTCCTGTCTTTTCAATATCTCAGCTGAGATTATTAACACTTTCTATGCCTTGCATTAGCACATGTGTATTACCGATTCCTTTTTTAAATGAGACACTAACAGAATAGTGGATACAAAATACATAAACAAAAATATATATATATGGTGACACTTCCACCTCTCCCCCTTACCCAATCCCTCATCTGATAAATTTTCTGTACGAATGTATGCCGTTTGTGTGATCTGACTAAAATTTGGCATACTTATTTTTTAGAACCCGGTGGCTAACATAGAAAATATTTCCCCCCTCCCTCTTTATCTCTTCCCCTACCCATCACCTGATATATTTTCCAAGCAAATTTGTACCGTTAGACCGATCTGATCCAAATTTTGTATACTTATTCTTTAAGACCCGGCGGGTAACGTAGGCGTAACATGTCCACCCTCCTTCTTTACCCATTGATATAATTCTAATGCAAATCTGTACTGTTCTATCGAATTTCGCATACATATTCTTCAGGACATGGTGGTAAACATGGTTCACATTTCCCTCCTAGATATCCTATCTATTCCACCCTAGATTAAATGAAAACATTGTTTTTTTACAGACTTTGCAAAACAATGGAACCTTTGTTTCCCCTAAAAACTTATTTTTTACTTAATCCTTAACCCGTGCAACGCTGGGTACAAACAGCTAGTACTTAATAAAACATATCGTTGCCTTAGAGGTAAAACTCACTAAGTGACATTAGGGAAGGTACTTTTAGTAAGTAATTTGCATTTATTTAGGTTATTAAGTTAATTTGTATTTATTTAGGTTATTAATTTAATTTTAATATAGTTAGGTTTTAGGTTAGGTAAATAAATACTTAATATAAATAAAATAAAATAAATAAATTACTAAAAATAACTTAAATACTTATTTCTATACGTGGCGGGAAGGATAATTATCATGAACAAGGGGTTAATTGTTGGGGGGTTATTTGTACGGGGGGGTAATGTCCAGGGGGGTTTATTGTCCGGAGGGTAAATGTCAAGTGGATTAGTGTACTAGAACCTTAAAAAACAATTAGTGTCGTTTGTATAAAATTTGTTGGTATTTAAAATTAATAATTTAGAATATTGACGAAAATTGATATAAAGCCTCATATATTTTTTTTATACAACCTATTTTGAAACATCATGTATCTATTGTTGAATTTTATGAATTTGAACATCATTACCATCATTATTTCGCTTCAGCAAGGTTTGTTGTTTGAATCACGACCAGAGGACGTTCATAGGAAAGGATGTAATACAAAATTGGTCCGTTGTGACACGGTTGACTCATCCGTTTTACAACCACTAAAGTTTTTCTCCCACTACAGTATTTTTTACAATAGTCTGGTGGGAAAAAGAAAAAAAACACCACACGACCGTAAAAAATTCGTAAATTGATAGACTTTTTTATTAATTATTCTGTTTTTTGTATTCAAATAAAAAGTGACGCCTCACGCGTAGAGATACATTTGGGTGTAATGTCGGAACAAAAGCATTTATTCCCGATACGCGTTCACTCGTCCCACTTTGTTTCAACTTCCATTTTTTTTTTACTTTCACTTTCATACATTATTGTGTAGGTGCTTCTTTTATATCTATATAGAAAAATTGTTGTTCTTTAAATTTTCACCCATCTCTTATATACTTTTGGATTTCAGTCAAGTCCAGTGCTGGTTATAATATTTTTTTTTTACATAAAATTACATTTACATATATTGACGCATAATTTATCCGCTATTTACTCCCTTTATATAATTAACTCGTGGCGTCTGCTTGTCTTCTTGTCTGACGAAAAAACTTTGGATCCATTTTAAACCTCTTTCCCGTGATCCAATCGAGCTGAAACTTTGCAAGCAGACTCGTGGCGACGATCAAGAAGATCTATCGAATTTAAATTAAAAAAATTAATACATTTTTGGATTTTTCAAATTTTGAATGGTTTTTTCATACAACTTATTAAGTTGTATGAAAATATTTCAACGCGTATGATAGACGCGAAACCTGATTATAGTATAATTTTGGATTTTTGGAAATTTGTTATTACTCCCTTTAGCGTCGCCTGTAGCGTCGCCCGACCGAAGCCCAACGCGTAGGTTAAGTGAAAAAAAGGTTTCAACTAGTAAATGAGAAAGGGAGTATAATATGCTTTTTCTATGCTACTTTGTCTTACTTCCATGAATATTAAATAAATAACTAATAACTTGGTTTTTATGAGTTACTTTTTTTACGTGGCGTCAGCTTGCTTGACGAAAAAACTTCTTTTTTTTAACCCTTTTCCCGTGATCCAATCGAGCTGAAACTTTGCAAGCAGACTCGTGGCAACGATCAAGAAGATCTATCAAATTTTCGTTAAAAAAAATAATACATTTTTCGATTTTTCAAATTTTTAATGGTTTTTTCATACAACTTACTAAGTTGTATGAAAATATTTCAACGCGTCTGGTAGACACGGAACCTGATTATAGTATAATTTCAGATTTTTGAAATTTTTTATTACTCCCTTTCGTAGCGTCGCTCGACCGAAGCCCAATGCGTAGGTTAAGCGCCAAACCAGTTTCCACTAGTAAATGAGAGAGGGAGTACAGTAAATACTTGGTTTTTATGGGTAAGTTTTTTACCTTTCTTTTAACTCGTAGCGTCTGCTTGTCTGTCGAAAAAACTTTGAATCGATTTTTAACACTTTTCCCGTGATCCAATCGGGCTGAAACTTTGCAGGCAGACTCGTGGCGACGATCAAGAAGATCATCAAATTTTCGTTAAAAAAATAATAATTATAGTATAATTTTGGATTTTTCAAATTTTTAATGGTTTTCTCATTCAAGTTGTATGGAGATTCCGACGCATATGGTAGACACGAAACCCGAAAATGAGAAAGGGAGTATTGTAAAAACTTGGTTTTTATGTGTTACTTTTTTAAAAAATTATTTGAACAATTATTTCTGTTCAATTAAGTTCTGGATTACACAAAATTATTGCAATTTTTTTAGAATTGAATGAATAAAAGATTTATTACGTTAACAAGCCAAGAAGGGACTGACTAGGTATTTATGTAAAGGATTGTTCTGAGATATGAAACAATTTTTGATTTCTTAAAAGGTACAGAATAATACCAAAGTCTGGGTAAAATATTTAATGTTTTGGAAATAATTAATAAGAATGTATGTAAATACCTGCCCTTCGACCTCGTCTGACCCGTGTAGCCCAGTGGGCATGATACTGGCTTTCACACAGAGAGTTCCGGGTTAGATTTCCGATGAAGTCACAATTAATTTATTTGATTTACTCAAACCTCGTTGCTTTGTAATGTGTTTTTCTTATATAATTGGGCCCCTTAGCATGTTGAACAGTAACATTAAAATAAAAATCGTAAAAAATCAGAGATAAAAAAGCAGTAAAAAATATTTAACACTTGAATAAGAAAAATATAATTAATGACACTATTGTTACAGATAAATATATATTATGACACGGTAGACCCATTTTAAACTATATTAGAAACCCCATAACTCGACTGAGATGTTTCGTGCGGCGATAAATAAAGTCGTAACCGCCATAATGATCGCCGATCTCGGATAGGAGATGGCACCATAAGAAGACGAACCTCCCGATTCCTGATAACGATGCACAATAAAAGTTAAAAGCAAGTATAAAATTATGTTAATGGGAATAATGTGTGTCCAACAACAGATAACACAAAAAATATAAACAATGTATATATTACAGTAAAAATATTAATTTTGGTCCCGTCACTATAGCAATGATGGCCAATGAATTTGCAAATCGTTCTATCTTCGTTACAATGTGCGATTTACATCGAACAAAGCTTCACATGCGCATTTAATTACGTCGCGTCATATCTCTTCATAGATTAGCTTGAGTTCAATATATATTCTAGTTGCTCAGTGACCTAACTAAGCCTGAAATTACATTTAACAGTTGTCGGTCATTTAGCCGTGGTATATTGATTCATCAGTATATGGGAATATATATCACAAGCGGCGATACATAAGTTCAAAAAAGCTCTAGACCCAAAACCACTAGACTAATATTAGGTCCTTACACATGAAATTGGCGTTTAGTATGGGAGGAACACAAAGCCGTTTTTTTTTTATTATAATTTATTTATTTAATCAAAGTATGTACCATTGCTATCTATGCACTTTTGCCATCTCATAGGTAGTTCATCGATCCCTTTACTAAAAAAACCATTCGGACGGGAATCAATAAAATCTTTGAAGGCGGTTTGGACTGCCCCATCGGAGTTGAATTTTTTCCTTTGCAAGAAGTTATCCAAATTTCGAAAAAAATGGTAATCTGTTGGGGCAAGGTCCGGAGAGTACGGTGGATGTCTTAGACATTCCAATTGAAGCTCCTCTAATTTGGTAGCCGTCTGTTGTGCAGTGTGTGGTCTAGCGTTATCATGAAGCAGCAGTGGCCTAGAGCGATTAACCAGCCTCAGTTGTTTAACAGCTAGCTTTTCCATCATGGTTTGCAGTTGCTGACAATAGACATCTGCCGTAATCGTCTGGCCAGATTTAAGAAAGCTGTAGTAAACGACACCAGCACTAGTCCACCAAACGCTCACAAGTAACTTTTTTGGAGTCAATTTTCGCTTGGGGCATGGTTTGGCTGGTTCGGCAGGGTTTAGCCATTGCGATGAGCACTTCCGATTATCGTACAGGATCCACTTTTCATCACAGGTAATGATTCGATTTAAAATCCCTTCATTATTGTGCCGGTTGAGTAATGCAACGCAGCAGTCAACGCGCGTTTGTTGATTTGCTTCACTCAATTCGTGAGGTCCCCACCTTTCAAGCTTTTTCACCTTACCAATTTGCTTCAAGTGGATTAAAACAGTTTTATCACTAACACCGCAGCCTGCAGCTAACTCGGATGTGGTTTGCGATGGATCCGCTTCCACATAGCCTTCAATTCTTCATTATCAACTTTGGTCTCCGGCCGTCCACGGGGCTTGTTCTGCAGGTCGAAATTTCCAGAACGAAAACGTTGGAACCAAAAACGCACTGTTTTCTTTTGCGGCACCGTCGCCATACACATCATTAATCCTTCGAGCCGTTTCTGCAGCACTGGTGCCACGGTGGAACTCGTACTCGTAAATAACGCGATATTTCAAGTTTTTCATTTTGTAAACTGAGTGAAGCAAAGAAAAAAACAATTGAGGAAAAAACAAATTAATTATAATTTTCAAAACACAAATACATGAGTAAATAGCTGTATAAATTTAGATTTGGAATTCCTAACCAAAGAGAAGATATTTGAGATCAAATTTGCCAGTACGGCAAAACGCCAATTTCATATGTAAGGACCTAATATTATATGCTCTGATAATTATTAATAATATTAAAGTTAATTTAATAAAGATCATCACATGGGAGAGTTGGTTCAGTTGGGCAATATTAGGATAACTCAAACATATTATCAGTGTATTCTGTCCGTACTATCAATCTGTATTCTGACCGTAGTATCAATCTGTGAAGCACAATCATCTTACCAAGGACTTGTGCTAAAACAGCCACTACGCAACAAGGTAACGAATCATGAAAAGAGCAATAATGGTCATCTTCTTGAGAGAGAAAAATCAAAAAAAAATTATCAGAGTGTGGAGATGAAATATCCAAGGTTGCCGATGTTTAACAAACTGTCACGAAACTGAAGCGATATTAATCGATGAATATAGGAATTCTGAAATCCTGAATAGAAGTTCATGACTGGGAAGAAGTAAATATGCATTCGATTGACGATGTTAAGAAAACGAGGGAAGCCTATGTATGTCCAGCGATGGTTGTAGACAGGTTAAAAAAGAAGAAGACAGTAAGGGCTATGTATTTTTAAGCACGATTTTGTACACTTTGTTGTAAAAAGAACAAACAACAAATTCTAAGATATAATTTAGTAAATTTATTTAATATTTTTGTTTATTAACAGCACTAGGTATGTGGTATGCGGCACTAGGCACATGGATTCGCGGAGAGTACCGTTTTTGAAAATAATCTTTATTTTCCGGCACTTTTAACCATCAGATAACTTTATAAAATAATCATTAATTCTGGAAGAAAACTATATATATAATAATATTTACGATCTTTGAATACGCTTATGTAATAACTTCTAAGAATACGGCTTGTATAGTCATCAAGACCACAATATTCTGTCCAACTACATGTATCCAAGAATATTATTGGAATATTAATATTAGATATAAGAAATAAGCTTTCTTTATTCTCTATTAAGCTTTTATATATATAAAGTAAATTAATATCATTTTTTTATTGCAGCTGTACGTTAAAAATGTAAGATTCTAGTCCTTTTAAATATTAATAAATATTTATATGGTTTACCACTCAAAGTAGTAATTATTGCTCTCTTGAATTTTTTATGGTTTTGACTAATGAAATGTCAATGTACGGCACGATGATGTTTTATCATTAGAAGACTAAGAAGACAAATAACGTAAAGCCTTAAGAATTATGATATAATAAACAATCGTAAATTTATTAAACTGAATATTATAATGACAGGTTTAATGAATTAACACTGATTTGGAAATGTAACGATGTGAATTGTCCAAACAGAGGATAATTTATCACTCACTTTTATGGAAAGCTGTCAAAGATCACAATAAAATAGCGAAGCGCTGTATCAGAGGCCAGTGACACCGAGAGAGCGACGAACTTCTGCAGAATTAAGATTATTGTTGGTCATTTTATGTGACAGGTTACACAAGCCATCCTTTTAAGAAAATTTAAAGGATGTAATGAAATGTCATCAGTTGAATTAGTAACTAATTAATTATTTATTTATATATTAAATCTTAAAAGCAAGTATATTGCATGAATACTCAAAAACATATTTAAAATCAGGCTACACAAATAAATCATGATAAGTTTTAATTTAACAGTTTTAGTACTGGTACGTGAAATGCGCTTACGTTTAATTCTGGGGCTTAATGCAAAAGGAACAAATTGCTTCAGTTAAACAAAATTTAAATTGTAGTTCTTTTCTCTATGTTTGATTATGTTCTATCCTAGGAACTCTAAAGTAAAATTTTAGAAAAAAGTATGCAAAGATAAATATAGTAATTACGTCACCACACTTAAACAAATACGGGTTAACATTTTAAGTATCGACGAATTTGTAAAATTGCGAGTATTAATAAATTCATAAAAAGAGTGCGATGTTAATAATTGCGATATGCAAGTTTAATATTATACGTAAATTTGACTAAGATATGCCAGGCGTGTGCAGTGAAAACATTGACATGTGATTTGTACTAAGCATATATTTTGAAAAAAATCGAAAGTAAAGATATATCTGGTAATATACCTATCACAATAATTAATCATCATATTATTCAAATTTCAATACATCATAATATTTTTCCACACAAATATTTAATTCCGATTTTTTTCCCAAATAGGTAGGTAGGTGCTTAGGAAAAAGTCACGCTTCATTGTTCTCACGGTATGGTATATGCATATAAATTTATTACAAACTTATTTTACTTAAAAAATTCATCCAAATAATAAGAATATATGTAGTTTTTTGTTGTAGTAGTTATGACTCTCGCCTAGTGATCCAGCGATCGATAGTTCGAGCCCCATTCCAGGACACCAAAAAATTAGTCGTATTTTCAAGCACAAACATTAAGCTTACTTATAGTTAGAATATTGATGCGACGTGTGTTTCATGTTCGCATCTCTTTTTAAAAACAGAGAATATGATATTTGAACTTGATGAAGAAGCCATTGGCTTTGAAACATGTTGATTTTTTTCAATAAATAAGTGGTTTAAACAAAGTTAATTTATATTAATTAGAGAATATGAATTCAATCTGAGGGATTTGATAGCAACGTCAATCTGAATTATGTGATGTATAAAAATAAATAAACTTTTCTTATATAAAACATTATAATTATTTATAAATGCGTAAGATTATTCAATTAAAATAAAATAACCTTCCATTTTAATATTCTAATAAGTCAGTAATATTTTTCTAACGTTAAAAAACGGACTATAAAATATTCAGGAAGTACGAGATCTTTTCTTGTAATCGGTAATGATTGCTAAAGAGTAATAAAAATATATTTTAATATTGTACAAAGTGATGCTAATCTAAATACTGTACCAAGGCTCATCTTTTGCTTCTAATACCTAATCATTATGTTCTAACCTCTATGAGAAGCTCATAAAATTAAAACCGTCAATTTTATCGTATTTATTTCAATTTTTATAGCTATGGGTATTTTTCGGTATAGTTTTTTTATAAAGTTTTTTTAAATATTCGTTATGAGTATAAGTAACGTTTTCTTAATTCATATTTTCATGTTTTCATTAATTATTAAATTATTATTAATTATTATTAATTATTATTAATTATTATTAATTATTATTAATTATTAATTAAACTTAATTCATGTTTTCTTAATACATAATGTTAATTTACATGTATGAATGGACGATTAAATTACGTTTTATTTTAAGACTCACAAAAGACTTTAGAAAGAAATTTAAACGGATCATATCACTGATAAAAGAGCTAATAAATTAATAAATTTACTAATAAAATATTATGTGAAATTAAGTAAATACTTATGAAATTCTATTTTAAATGTCTAATATTGTGTATTTAATTTTTCAGAATACGCATTTCATTATATTAAATATTTTAGCAGAAAGCCTATCAATAATGAAAAATAAAAATAAAAATTTAAAAAGTACACAGGTCTGCCTTAATTTATAAAAAATATAAATCTAACAATTTCATTGTATATATATATATTTTATGATTTGCCTAATTTCTATAAATTAAAAATAAAAATAAGGCTAAGCCATACAAAAAAAAAAACATTTTTATAATCAGATTTTAAAAATATGGTTTTGTAGAAGTATTGAATATTTTTTCTTATTATTTCGGAATTAATGCAAGTAACTAATATTGTTGTGAACATATATTATTTTTACGTTTAACTAGCTGGTTAGTACATGGCATTGCACGGGTTAAGGATTAAGTTGAAAATAAATTTGTGGGGGGAAACAAAGGTTCGGTTCGAAAGGTATCGTCCCCCTTCCTGATATAATTTATATTTATACGGTATCATCTCCTCCTCTTGATATATTTTCGATGCAAAAGGATGAGAAGGGGTAAAAGAATAGGGCGGAAATGTCGCCTTTGTTACCCGCCGAGTCCTAAAGAATAATTTTCCCAATTTTGAGTCCGATCGGTCGAACGGTACAGATTTGCATCGTAAATGTATCACGGGAGGGGAAGGGGTAGACAAATAGGGGGAAATGTTGAGTATGTTACCCGCCGGGTCCTAAAGCATAAGTATGATAAAATTTGAATCGAATCGGACAAACGGTATAGATTTGTATAGAGAACAGACAGACAGACATTCGGTTTAAAGTTATAGATTTGAATGTGCAATATTCATAGGTTGATATAAATTATTCTTAATTAACGTTTATGTGAATCATGGTGGTATAACCGCTTGTTGAGATTTAGTTTACTTCACACCTCGAAAAACAAAATTCAACCTTAGTGATGAAACTTGGAAATGCGTACAAAAACATAGTTTTACAAAAAAGATTTAATACTTTTGAGGTAAACTTTTTTACGGTGCCTAGAAAAATCTCACATAGATATACTTACAACTCGTTGATAGTGATATTAAAGCGCCAGCAAGGTTATTTTGGTAGGTGCTGGTCACATATGACAGTGATTATAATCTAATTGTAAATAAGATTATGATGAATATTCGTATGAAAGCGGCCACGTTGTTTTTATTATTATTATTTAAGTTGCGGACTGTGTCCTAAATCTGGTTTATAAACTTTTCTTCAACAAACCAAACAAGAAAACAAACCGAATGATAATTAAAAAACCGTTAAACAGTTTTTATTATACTCCCTTTCTCATTTACTAGTGGATTCTGATTTGGCGCTTAGCGACGAATAAACTTGGATCGATTTTTAACCCTTTTTCCGTGTCCAATCGAGCTGAAACTTTGCAATCAGACTCGTGGCAACGATCAAGAAGATCTATCAAATTTTCGTTTAAAAAATAATACATTTTCGATTTTTCAAATTTTTATTGGTTTTTTCATACAACTTACTAAGTAGTATGAAAATATTTCAACGCGTCTGGTAGACACGGAACGTGATTATAGTATAATTTTGGATTTTTGGAAATATTTTATTATTCCCTTTCGGTCGCTCGACCGAAGCCCAACGCGTAGGTTAAGCGCCAAACCAGTTTCCACTAGTAAATGAGAAAGGGCGTATTATAAAAACTTGGTTTTTATGGGTTACTTTTTTACTTCCTTTCTTTTAACTCGTGGCTTCTGCTTGCTTGTTTTCTTGACGAAAAAACTTTAGATCGATTTTTAACCCTTTTTCCGTGGTCCAATCGAGCTGAAACTTTGCAAGCAGACTCGTGGCAACGATCATGAAGACCTTTCACATTTTAGTTAAAAAAATAATAATTATAGTATAATTTTGGATTTTTAGAAATTTAAATGGTTTTTAAAAATTGGAAACCATAGAAATGTTTAATTACTACCAACAGCGGCCTGACGACGTCATGGAATATTTAAAATTTCAATTACTCCGTCAGTATATGTAATAGGTACTTCACTACGAATTTCGAAAATTTATGACAACTGGTTCACAGATGACAGAAAAATTCGGTTTTTTGGGAAAAAATTAAATAATCATTTATTTCTTTAAGATTTCTGCTACATTACTCAAATCTGCTTCAGACTATTCTAAATCATTTGATGCTGGAAATTCATAAGGTACGATATTGCTCATAACTGAATCTATCAAAATCTTGATTACATTGACTGACAAATGTTTTTAGATTTTAATCTTCAAAGTATGAAGTATCTTATCAAAGCTCAAAACATCTGACATTTTAGAAATATATTAAATTCCTGTAAGTTTAGTGTTATGTTATATGTTTTAATTCGTCTTTAATTGTTAAGATTTTCATACGCCAAAAGGAATGTAAGAGGAAATAAAACGAAAAGAAAATTCAAATGGAGATAAAGGGATATTTTTAGACATTTTTGACATAGATATTTTTCTACACATGTTTCATTTTCAGTCAATCAATTATTTAACTACATGATGTTAAACTTAATTTACAAAGAAAGGGAGTAAAATAAAAACTCGGTTTTTATGGGGTAGTTTTTTTAATTGTTTATTTTATACCGAAATCCATAGATGAGGACAAGTATGTCTCTGATGATATGATGTGCCGTTTTTAATACAAGGACATAAATACAATCGAATCATAAAAAAATAAAATATTATACCTAAGTACTTACCTACTTGATATTAAAAATTATGTATTAGAGTAGCTTATTGATGTAGTGGTTAAGTTTCTCGCCTAGTGATCCAATGGTCGGTGGTTTGAGCTTTATTCCAGGAGTCTATTAAGTCTTATTTTTATAAAACAAGTGTTAAGCTTAGTTAAAAAATATTAAGCATATTGATGTGGCACATATTCCATGTTCACATTTCTGTTTATCAGAAATCTTCATTCAAAAATTCTTTCATCATTAAAGAACCTTTGACATCATGTTCGTTGTGATGGTTATTTAAAACATTATTTACATTGTCAAAAAAATGCCAAATTATAAATTAAATAACATAACTGCCAACGAGTTTGTTCCAGTGTGACTAATATTGTATGAAATCCATTGGATTTATCGGAGCATGCCTAATATTTTGTGAAATTTGTCGAAAAATGTACTGAACCTTCAATGCTAGCAAATTAGTCGTAACGTGTAACGGTAATTATACATACATTAGCCACGGTATTTCTAGTAGCATAAAAATGTTTATGGCGTTATTATTTCACATGAAGGCAACTGACATTTCTGTGCATCAAGTGATTATCGTAGAATGTCTATGTTGGGTACAAAGATGGCAACAATCAAAATTTTACATTGAAGATGACGGTTGTATTTTTGCAATACTTCGTTGTAAAAAAATATGTCCCTTAAAAATTAAGCAAAAAATGTTTCGTTCTACAATAAGATTTTAATATTAAAGATAACTTCATTGGACATGCGAGTATAGATTCTAAAGGCCAAAGTTCACCGTCACATGGGCTTAGGTTACCTTAAAAAATGTTTATGAATTTATTGATTAAATAAAAAGATATTTAGTTTTAAACCACATTTTTACTCATAAATATATCATATAGTTACTACACTACTAAATATTGGCTTTTCTCAAAGATCGCTAATTCTTTCTGACTTTAGTCTTTCTCTTTAATTTGTTGACCACCACTCTTCTGAGGTCATCGCTCATCACAGTCCATAGTTTCTTCGAAACATTTGTTCAGCCTATTTCCACTTATACGTGCAATTTTTTTGGACAATTTCTCTTAATTTGGTTTTCCGATGTTTTTTTTAGACATTATTAACTTACAATGTACAATTTGTTACTTATCAAAGAATTTACGCTACCGGTTTCGATACGTCTGTGTCATTAACGATCGTTATTTAAACTAATCTAAAATGTGAAAATACTGTTTTAGGTGTTTTTAGGGGGAGGGGGTGATTTGTGGAGTGGGAGGGGCGAGGGAGGGAACATGGTTAATAATGGTGACTTACACGGGGCTATTATTTTGTTAACGATGTTAATGTTTGAATTTAATTTTTTGTTTATTTCTAAAGTTTCTAGGGCGGACAATTTGAAAAATTTGTTGATATTAGTTTAGTTTAAATTTAGATCTATCTTTATTAAAGTGTGGCCAGTTTCACAACAAATGGTGAGAAAATTCCAAATAATTATTATTTCTGAAACACAATTCATGTTCTCTTATCTTAATTTTAAAATTTCTAGTCGTCATTCCTACATATTATGCATCACAATCATTACATTCTAATGTATAGATACCGCTCTTTTCCCATTTATTTGAGAGGTCTTTGTTGTTAAATAAATTTTTAATTTTAGAAGTGGTGTAAAAAGATGGAGAAATTGAATTTGGTAAAATTTTATATATTTTTAAAGATAAAGATAGATAGAAGTTTTTTATAAATTAAGTTTTTATTACATTGGTTAAAGTTATCACCACTATAAATTTATTTTTTACTGAAAGTTGTTTTTTCTTTTTTATTAACCATGTGATTAATCAAGTCAGGTTTATAACCACTATTTAGAGCTATTTGTTTTATTAAATTGATTTCATTTTAATAATTTTTATTATTTAATGGAACATTAACTACACGATGTATCATAGAATTAAAAGGAGCAAGTTTGTGTAAAATCGGATGACATGAAGAAAACGGTATTACACAATCAGTATGTGTAGGTTTTCTATAAATATTGAATGAGCATTTATTATTCTCTACACTGACATTTAAATCTAAAAAGTTTAATTTATTGTTATCGTGACCAAATTACAAAAATATCATCGACGTACCTATACCATACAATAAGATTAGATAATAGGGAATGTCCACAATCGAAGAGTTTGCTTTCAATGTAATCCATAAATATTTCGGCGATTAATGGCGATGTCGGATTACCCATCGGGAGACCATTTCGTTGCATGTATAAGTAATTTTGGTTAAGGAAAATTTCCAAAAGTGTGGAAATTTCCTTCACAATGTGTTTATCAATGTGGGAATTACCTAATATATTTAAAATTAAATCTTTGCATTCATTTTTGGGGATACTAGGAAAAAGTTTTACAACGTCGAGCGCCACTAATTTACAATTATTAGGAGAGGTAAGATTATATTTATCCACTCCAAAAATCACCCCCTCTTCCTAAAAACACTTAATACAGTACATTCACATTTTAGATTACTTTAAATAAAGCTCATTAATGACACAGACGTGTCGAAACCGGTAGCGTAAATTCTTTAATAAGTAATAAATTGTACATTGTAAGTTTAAACTCTTTAATAATGTCTGAAAGAAATTGTTACATTGTAAGTGCCCAAGATACAAAAAAAGTTTTTTTTACATTAGAACAATTTCCATATCTGTGCAAATTCTAATTGAATTTAAATTCAAAAAAAAAAAATTAACATATTGACTGTGAGTATCCCCGTCTTTACTCAGTATATGGGTACTTAAGGCATGCACCAGTTGTAGGTTTTGTCTTTAAAGATTAATTATAAGATTAAGTATGTATTTCTCTCTATCACCTGGAGAAACTGGTAGTAACTGGAAAAAATAAAGACCAGAAAGGAAGAGGCTGATGTCCAGTAAAATCGTCAGGCCACAGATCAGGGAGACGATACGACGATACAATTAATGAGAAAACCGACTAGACAGCAGATTATGAGTTTAATTAGATACTAACAATAATGTGAATTTATAAAATTTTTATGTTTAAAATAATAAACATATATTACGAAATACAAGAGGAAAAAGGAGTACAAAATTAAATCTATGAAAACACAATATTTTCCATAAATTAACTCTATTTAATATTCATAAAGCTGGTACGTCTAAATATATGCATATGAATTATTTTAATGATACGCATGGAGTATATACATCTGCTGAACGTTTCAGACTGTCGGAATTGATGTTCACCCTATTCCATGACAGCGTTTGGGGCTAATGAACCCGATTCAAAACTGCAATTCGATTCACTGCGATTTCAATTGTTTAAAATATGCAACGGGCGTTTCAGTGATTGGACTGCTGATTTCTGAGGCTTGAATAAATGGTGCAACCCATTCAACTCCCTGCACCCAATATAACTGACATTTGATGTGGTGGTGTTTTAAAAAGGTGTTAAGAGAAATCTACCAAACTTTATTGGGTGCTTATAACAAATCCAGAAAGAAAAAGTTTCATAATAATAACAATAAATAAGAAAAACATATATTACTAGCTGTCCTTACCCGGCGTTGCACGGGTAAAGGATTAAGTTTAAAATAAATTTGTGAGGGTACACAAAGATTCGATTCGAATGGTATATATATTTGCCTCGAAAATATATAAGCGGAGGGGAAGGGTTAAAAGAAAAGGAGGGAAATTTCGCTTATGTTACCCGCCGAGTTCTAACGAATTAGTTTCCAAGTTTTGAGGTCCGATCGGTCGAAAGATACAGATTTACCTAGAAAATATATCAGGGGAGGGGAAGGGTTAAAATAAAAGGGAGGAAATGTCGCATATATTAACCGTCGAGTCCTTAAGAATAAGTTTACAAATTTTGAGTCCGATCGGTCAAACGGTACAGATTTGCATCGAAAATATGTCAGGGGGAAGGGAAGGTGTAAAAGAATAGGGGGGTAAATGTCGCAAATATACCCGCCGAGTCCATAAGAATAAGTTTCCAAATATTGAGTCCGATCAGTCAAATGGTACAGATTTGCATCGAAAATATATCAGCGGAGGGGAAGGGTTAAAAGATTAGGGGAGAAATGTCATATTTATTTCCCGCCAAGTTCATAAGAATAAGTTTCCAAATTTTGAGTCCGATCGGTGAAACTGTACAGATTTGCATAGAAAATATGTCGGGGGGAGGGGAATGGGTACGAAAATAGCGAGGAAATATTGCCTTTGTTCCCCGCCGAGTCCTAAAGAATAAGTTTCCAAATTTTGAGTAAAACGGTCAAACGGTACAGATTTGCATAGAAAATATGTCAAGGGGAGGGGAAGGGGTATGAAAATAGGGAGGAAATGTTGTCTATGTTACCCGCCGGGTCCCAAAGCATAAGTATGCAAAATTTGAATCGACAAACGGTGCGGATTTGTATAGAGAACAGACAGACAGACAGTGAATGGTACCCACTACCCAGGACCATTCTAAGAGCAAAAGCTTCCATATCGGTCCTTCTTAATCGTCTCCAGGTTGACATTTTTTTCAACTAAGCAGGACCGTGCTCCTCCAAAATCAAAGAAATACAATAGAGTAAGTACATATAGTGATAAAAAGAAATAATAATAATAATACTTAAAATTAATTCTTTAAAATAAAAGACGAAATCCCACGGCGGCGGCAGTGGAAGGCTTCAAGTCGAAGACAGGACAAAAAAAAATATAAAGAAGATCAATCCGCTCCCAACAAGGGGAAAAAGAAAGACAAAACAAAAACGTGACACCCGGCAAGGGAAGTCAGGACCGGCAGATATACATTCGATTCAGGAGCAATACACCAGAAATTAAAAATAACTCAACCCAGAAACATCAGACTTGGAATCGATCAGATCTACAAGAGCAAGTTCTTTACTCAGGTCCCCGTAGGATTTCCCACCGGGACACTCACACCTTAAAAAACTCACGGAAGCATCCGAAGTTCCTTGCATTCCTTACCAGGTCCTCGTTAGAGGGACGGAGGCCCGGTATATTAATACTCTGCCCAGTTATACCCTCAATCAAGTCCTCTCTCGCGTCGTTCATTATCTTGCATATCCAGAAGATATGTTCCGACGTCTGGGCCACACGGCCGCAGGTACACCACGGATCTGCGGAGAGTCCAGTCAGAGACAGACAGACAGACAGACAGACAGACAGACAGACAGATAGACAGACATTAAGTTTTATAGGTACACATGTAAACAGGACTTAACAGACTTGACAGAGCGCCACATTATGCGAATCTTTCTCCACGTCTTTTCCGTCGCATCAAATCGGCAAAACAAATGGTTCGACCGATCATCCGAGTAGTGTGTTTAATAAGCGCATACCGTATAGAAAAAAATGTGGTGGTGTTCCGCGGCGGAAGATCCGCGCAGTGTGGCGCCGGCCTTATACTTTATTGTGTGTCCGACCTCTCTGGCCGTCGTTACGAATCTTATTACCGGATTACTACGAAATCTTCAAGTAATAATCCAATAATACAATGCACAGATAATGCAATATCCTATCATCGACACGATATTGCCACATATACACCGATGCATACGTTTTCGACACGGTATTGCAAGCCGGTACTTAACATAAAACCAACTCCAATACACCCTGGTTTCAAAACGTTACGCAAATCAACGCCGAATAAAATGACACGCCATCTCCGATGATGTACCTTGCAATTGGATCCGAAATGTCATTCAGAGAGATCGGATACACATGGAAGAATATCTCAGAAAACGGTTCATAGTAAGAAGCAATTAATTAATTTTACGTAGGTATTCGATTTGTATGTATCTATTACGAGTATTAGGACACTAGCGAGATCAGTGGAGGAAGACTCATGAGGAGGCCAAAACCCTTCAGAGTTTGTAGAGTCAACGGTAATGGTGACGATGATGGGCTCTCTTTAATATACTTTTTTTAATATGCCTATAAAATTTAATGTAACGCCAGGACTAGCCTCGATGATGGTCTCCGCAATGGAATCCGAAAAAGTCGAAGACACGGCAGAATAGCCCATAAAAATCTATATGACCGGCCATAAAATATTTTTGACAGACTTTATCCAAAATATATATAGTTGACGCGTTCAAAATTGAAACTGTTTCTGAGAATACACGCCTACTATTATTAATGTGCAATTTGGGATTTTTTGTAAATTTTATTTCATTATAATATCAACCAAATTAATTATGATTTAGTATAAACATATAAGTGACAGACCTTAAAAAGAACAAATAATAAATATTTTTCTATTTTTAATATTAAAGTATTAACTTTGTGGTCAATCATTTTGACAAAATGTTAGTTATGTTAGTATATAACCAGTATAACCACTTATGAAGATTTTTAGTCTACCGGTTTCGAGATGTACCCGTCTCTTCGTCAGGACAAACACTACACTAGCGTGTTAATATCACTAATCACCTTAACCATAGTATTATTCAGATATTAACACCTTCTCAAAAAAATTTCTTCATATGTGTGTTTGTTTCGTAATCGCCGCTCGCGGACCGCGCCATGATTTTGATTGATTGGGCTGGCACCCGATGTGTTCTGCGCCAATCGCTAGCCAGGATTCGAATTTTTTAAAATCCGCCCAGTGAAAGTTGAAATGTGTGTCGGTGTCGTTTTCGGTGAGAACACATTCCTCGACATTCCTCTTCGTGTGTGTTCAAGATCAGTTCAACTTAGCCTTCCGGAAGAGACACATCAACTGTTCCGGATTCGACGAAGCCAGGAGAATTGCGATTGAAGCGGCACCCGACGTATCAGGAAAACGCAAGTACAATTTGCCCACTGTGTCATAGTTAGCTTTGGCCCAGTGTATCTCGGGTGTCATTTATTATCAATCATTATCGGCGGCGATTGAAATGAAAATCTTTCTTTCTAATCTCAGACCCGCGTGCGATGGTGGCGTCGTACAGTGTTACTCTAAAAGCAGTGTGCATGTTAGCTTTCGGTTAGATTAACACGCAAGTGAAGAATATTTTGGGAAGGTGTTATTGTGTGAATAATACTATGATTGTGGTATGTGGATCGGCGGCAGTTATTAGAATAGTATGCTCAAATAGTTGACAGCTATACGGCGACTTCCAAAGCAAGCCAGTTGTCCACAAAAGAAACAAAGCAAAGATCACCTTTGGATCCTCTGATTTGCCAGAAAACTAGGTACTCCTGGAATGGACTGTATGCGGATGATGCGGATGCCGTCTCCACTATGAAGATATTTACTCTCACGAATAATACGAGATAGCGGCGCGTAAAGATCAAACAAAAATGTGGTTTGATTTGTGGGCGGAGAGACATTCAATGACAGATGTTTTTATGCGGTGCCAGCGGTTGATGTTGAACTGGCGAGTTCGGCTCTGATTGGTCGGCGCATCGGAGATATATAACGGGTGGAGAGTTTGCCTATCCCTCCCATGCACAGGCGCTCGATATTCGTTTTATAAAAATATATATGGATACTGGCGCGACCAGTATGTAGTGGTATTTACATGCTAGTATAGTGGTTGCCCTGACTAAGAGATGGTCTCGAAACTGGTAGACTAAAAATCTCGGTAAGTGTTTATATACTAAGATAACTAACATTTTGTTAAAATATTTTAAAAATAAAACACAAATCACTTTGTTTTCACCACTTTATTAGATTAAACAATCTACATGTTTCGAGATCAATGTTCTCTACTTCAGGATTATTGGAGTACTAAAAATTGAAAAAGTTAAACCATGAAAATGTGTTACGGTGAAGGGATGGGTGAGGGGAGGGGGGTCAGAGGTGTTAATTATTATGGGTCATCTGGAGAGGATGGAATGTTATCATATGTCAAATTTTATACAATTTATCTATACATTTGTCCTCTAATAAAATATATACTATGGTCTAAGTTTGTTACATCGTCTACATGCATTGTTTCATGTAAGGTGATTTTTGTAAATTTTGAATTGTTGTAATTAATTAATTAAGTTAAGTGTTATTTAGGCCTGAAGGGGTTGGCCTGGCCTTTTGTGATGTTTACAATATATAGGTTAAAACAATGTGCTTGTAATGAGTCCTGCCTGTCTCATTTGTAATGTGGCTGTATCAAATTGATACTGAATTTCTATTACGGTTAACCAATTCCATTAAACATTTTGCCTTGTTGTAGGCGGCAGATGTTTAAAGGTGCAGCTGGCGTGATATGGTACATTATATATGACTTGTATTGACTGAAAAGCATCATTAACTTATTTTGATAATTGATAATTCAAAGGCCTGCTAATAATTTATAACTATTATGATCGGTAAATATTTGAAATGATTGTAGTTTAAATAACAACGAAATATTGGTTCTGTTCTGATATATGTTGTGACGTTAAAATAAGTACAATGAAAGAATAAGAACTAAAATAATATATGATAAATAAATAATACATCTGAATCGCGTCACACTTTTGTCTATGCCCGAAAATGTATTTTGCGTGTGGTACGGATGAGAAATGCGGCGTTCCCATTGCCGACACTACCCGTGAAATTTGTTCACACAGCGAGCCGTCTGAAGCCATTATTATTGTATAACATGTAGGTTTGAAAAACAAAAATTATAATAATGGTGTATTAAAAATAACGTACGCTTGTGTGTTTTATGTGTGTCTAACTATACCGTGATTTTCTTGTATTTATTTATTGTAGGAACAAAGGTTCCTTTTGTATTCCTCATGTACTTCCTGTACATTTTATATACAAATTTTATTTAAAAATTATCTGTTACCCACCACAAAATTGACCAGATGGAAGTGTGCTATCATCAATATTTTAGAAAAAAACGTGACCGAATGTTCAATGAAAGCGATAACGATTTTAAGGGTTGCGTTCGGAATGGCGTGCAGTCACGTGGACGGATGACGCATTGGAGACAATGGAGATATTTCAGTCAGGCAAGGAAAGAATTCTGCTTTATCTCAGCCATGGATGTTGAAGCTAGCTACTGAATTGTCTACAAATTTCAAATGCACAACGTTATTTTTCATCTATTTTTCATTAGTATTCTCTCCCGCATTAGTAAATATATTTTCTTGTAATATATAATATGTAAATCTAACAACTCTTTCAATGATTACACAATTATCCTATAACACTTATTTATTTTCAATAAATTTTAAGATTTTTCTCTCTTATCTCTCTAACAACTCTTTCAATGATTACACAATTATCCTATAACACGGTAATCTTTAAAATTATTTTCAATAAATATAAAGATTGTGTTATAGGATCAAGCGAATAAACTGAATAAAAATGCGTATGCAGTTCTGAAATCTCACCTTCTTGAGCGTAAATTGTCGGTTCGGATGCTGGCTAGAAATGCAGCTTCAACAATATGATGATTTAATGCTTACATAACAGAATACTCAAATTCAAATTTAAATACTCGCTTATTCCAAGGCCACTTGCATGATATATATTATTATTTTATGTTACATGATAGAAATTATTATTTTAAGAATACTCAGTATACCTGTGAGCGCTAATTACTTTTTATAAGATAATTTACTTTATTTACTGCAGCGTTTCCAATTTTTCAACAATAAAAAAGAGTATCTTCTATTACATGATATTATATCGGACAATCGATCCAGATAATTAACGACCGGTTGATAATGTATTCACTGAAAATGAAATAAATGCTATTTTGATTATGATAAAGAAAATCGATATGGCGAAGAGTCAGGAAGAGATTTTCAATCAAAATAATTTTTATTCCTCGAGTATATTTTATTATAATATTTTTTTCATAAAAGCCCCTGAAATTTATGCAATGGCTACATTTTTGTAAAAAAAAAATATTTCTATAAATCACGATATGTAAATATATTTGTTTAAGAAATAATTAAAGCTTTGCCAATCACTTATGAAATGATATAAATCATAATCTTTCATTGTGAACTCTGCGATTCTAAAAATATATGTATATATAATAGATTCTTTACTGATCTTATTCAAGTATATTTCACTACTCCCTTTATATTAACGCGTGGCGTCTGTCTGACTGACGCAAAAAGTTTGGATCGATTTTTAACCCTTTTCCCGTGATCCAATCGAGCTGAAACTTTGCAAGCAGACTTGTGGCGACAATCAAAAAGATCTTTCAAATTTTCGTTAAAAAAAATAAAAATTATTGTATAATTTCGGATTTTTCAAATTTTTAATGGTTTTTTCCTACAACTTACTCAGTTGTATGAAGAGACTGCGACGCATCTGGTAGACAATAAACCTGATTATAGTATAATTTTGGATTTTTGGAAATTTTTTATTACTCCCTTTCGTAGCGTCACCCGACCGGAGCCCAACGCGTAGGTTAAGCGCCAAACCAATATCCACTAGTAAATGAGAAAGCGAGTACAATAAAAACTTGATTTTTATGGGCTAGTTTTTTTTTATTGTCTGAATAATGGATTCCAAACGATAAACCACAAGGATAATACGTAAAAATTTCTTTATTCGGAAAATCTTCATCGATAATATTACCAGTGAAATAAATTAACATTACGTTCATACAAGTTAAGTTAATTTAAGTATCACTTTAGCCGAATCGGGCAGATTTATTTAGAGTTTAACAAAAGACCCTTTATTTATCGAATACAGAAGAAACATCCTTTCTTTCTGTGTCTGAGTCCATAATGGTAAATGTTGAGATAACTCACGCGTCGCAAAGGCGTTAAGCTAAGTTCAAGGTTGACACCGATTCAAGCGAAGAATCCAGTTTCAATTTATATGCTGAAAGCGCTTATTTAACCCAGGGCTTATCTCAAGTTGCAGCCCATTCTTTATGGAATTATATCTTAAGAATAGTTTTGAGTTTTTTTTTTAGCAGTTAGTAAAAACGCCTTTGCTGTGTTAAGAAATTTTAAAATTAAAAAAAAGTTTATTAATGTACTTTCAAGACCATATATATTGTAAGAGTTGTTACGTGGTGCGCTGGACAAGAATTAATAAGGAGCATTTTTTAAATATTTATTTTATTTAAAAATAAAACTAAATCAAACTAAGACATAATAAAAATTAGATTTAAGTCCGGTGACTAATAAATAAATTTCTAATAAAAAACAAAAAAATATTTGACGTTAAAATAATTCGAATATTTTTTGAATATTATTAAATTGCTTCCGGTAGGTAGTTCAAAGTGGAATTTGAGTATCAAAAATTGATAAATGTACCGTGAATGGTATATTAGAAAAAGGAAAAAAGTAACCCATAAAAACCAAGTTTTTACTATACTCCCTTTCATTGTAAAATATAACAATAATTAAAGACGAATTAAAACATATAACATAACACTAAACTTACAGAAATTAAATATATTTCTAAAATGTCAGATGTTTTGAGATGTCAAGATTTTGATAGATTCAATTATCATCAATATCGTACCTTATGAATTTCCAGCGTCAAATGATTTTGTCATAATCAGATTTGAGTAATGTAGAATTCTTCAAAACTAAGCAGAAATCTAAAAGAAATCCAAAAAACCCAATTTTGCTGTCATCTGTGAACCAATTGTTTTGTAAATTTTCGAAAGTCCTAGTGATGTACCTATTATACCGACGGAGTAATTCAAATTTAGAAAATATTCCGCGAAGTTATCGGGCCGCCGCGCCGTTGCTAATCAAACTTTTCTAATGATTCCAATTTGAAAAAAACAATAAAATTTCTAAAAATCCGAAATTATACTATAATTATAATTTTTTTTAACGAAAATTTGATAGATCTTTTTGATCGTCACCACGAGTCTGCTTGACAAGTTTCAGCTCGATTGGATCACGGGAAAAGGGTCAAAAATCGATCCAAAGTTTTTGTTGACGGCAAGCAAGCAGATGCCACGAGTTAATATAAAGGGAGTAAAAAGTGTAAAAATCGTACAGATTCATATATTATGTATCTCACGTTATTACTCAACGAATGACCTAATAGTGCAAAGGTATTTATATTAAACGATGTAACATTCCATTCAGATTAATCACTTCACATATGGACTTCAGTGCTATTAAATAATAATTCTATAGCACTGAGTTATTTAGTTAGTTCTAATTAACATAATTCAAGGGATACTATTTACGTGGAAAAGTATTAGTGATTTTGTGGTTTCAGTCACTCATATCAATGTTTGGAGGAGAGTCACACCCCTTTAGACTGGAGAAGAGCAGATATTTTGGCTTTCTACGAGGGTAAAGGGTGCAGATTAGAATGCGGGAACTATATGGGAATAACTCTTTTGAGTTCAGAATAAAGAGCTTAGAAAGAGTAGGCAAAAGAAAAGGTATGGAACGGGCAAAGAACTTTTGTGGTTGGAAGAGGAAATGTGGATCAGATCTTCTCTCTACGAGTATTGACGGAAAAGTCTCTAGTTAAAAATCAAAAAAAATCTCGTTTTCTCTTATACTTTAAAATTTGCAAAAGGTTTACTATAGAATTATAAGAGAGAGATTATGAAATTTATTCTCGGGTGAATAGTAAACTTCTACACGTAATTGCACCCCTATACGATGAAAGTACTACGTGTGTAAGAATCAATGGTTCATTCACACCACAGTTCGATATTATTAATGGTATCACACAGGGTCGCGTAATGTCTCCATGGACTGTAAATGGATAATTGTGTGAAAGAAGTGGAAGTGAATAAAGGAGAAATTCGTACTTTCTGTACACAGATAAAAGTAATAATAAAAATACACAATTTAAATTACACCATTTTAATAAAAATTTCACTTCAAGGGCGTTTTATACAAAACTGGTTTGGTCCTAAACCAGTCTTTAAATGTGGACATTGCGAAATTATGGAAATGATTTTTCAAAAAGGCACTTATTGAGTATGATGCAGTTTTAATGTCCAAGAGCTAACAAAAATAATAGAGTCTAGTAAGCAGAATGCATGATATATGCAAAGAAATTGATAATATTATTAATGCTAACAAGTCATAACATCAAGAGGAAAGTAACACAACGCGTAAAATACTAATAGGCAATGAATTAGATTGTGTATTTGGGAAGTTTGTTCGATAAAAGAGAGAAGGCTACGAAAAATATTGAAAGGAGGGTAACTGCAGAAAATAAGGTGAACCATGCTTTGAATGCAATAATGCTGATAGAAATAAATCTACCGAGACAACACTAGCGGTGCAAAGTGAAATACTGGTAGTAACAATGATGTTTGAAAATGAATCTTGGAATCTTGGTAGAAGAGGAATGAAACTAAACTGAATGCAGTGAAAATGATATCGCTTATGTGCAGGTATATATAGCAAATTCATTTGCGATAGAGTATGTAATGAAAAAAATAAAAATGAATTTAAATCTGATTTTAGCAAAATGGAAAAGGGGTCACTCAGCTGGGTTGAGCGTGTCAAGCGAATGAATGAAAAAGGCATGGTAAGAAAAAGGAATAGTAAGAAAAATAAGAATAATTATTGATGTGGTATAGTCAGATTGACCAAATGGGTACTGGAAGATGGTCCTGTTAGGAGCGAAGTATGTATGAATGAATTTGGCTGAAGAGAAAGTGGTGGGTCAGGTTCACAGGAGAGCCACACCCCACAGGATAGAAGAGCGTGGCGCTCCGTCATCTCTGCCGAATATCACGGAGAAATGGCGTGATGGTAAATAAGTATGTAAATAATATTTTGTATACGAAACTCTAATTATATTTTTTTCAAACGTTTCGTTTCTCTATAACGGAATATTTAATTTTTAAGTTTACAAAATTAATGTATCATGTTGGATGAAAAAATCCTTATGGTTTTAATCTAGAAAATATATAAACATTACTTATTAATTATTACAGTATCAAATAATGTAGTACTTATAAAATATGTATAAAACAATAGGATTTATATTCCCTTGCTAAATATTTCATCACGAAACAATTCTTGAAAATATACAGAAACAATTTTTTTAACCACGAGAGACTTAAATTATGCTTATTTGATGGACCGAATGATAAAATAATTTAAATTATCTCACGAAAATTGAAAACGTGCTCTTGAGAAAATATATCTCGTCTTCTGCGGAATTAGCGTAATAAGCAACATTTTTTAAATTAGCGACATTTAAAATATCACGTTTCTACCTAAGGCAGGTACTACCATTAATTCCAAGCGACGGCCCTTAATGGTCGTAGAAAAGATGAAAGGGAAATTTGAAACCGAATACTTCTAGACGGGGCGTAATGGCAATAATTTAATTAAGACGGTATTCCTGTTTTTAAGATACGAATGTGAAGGAGGCATCTGTAGTGAATTAACAGAGTTATTAAATAATTTAATTAGGTTGTCTACGGTGAAAACAAAGTGCTACTACGAAAACATTAATTTTCGGGGAGGCTTCACGAAGTGCCGAGGAAATATTGAGAAACAATTCATTTTTCGGAAAATTGGCGGTGGGTGGAAATACGGTGGTTAATAAAGAGGGAAGCAAAATCTCTGTTCTTTCACTGAAACCCTTATTATATTTCATTATCGTGACAAATTTTCACATTTTTGTGGAAATCTAATTACTCTCAATAACTTTACAGAAATAAATTTTCAAAATTTTATTTGTGTCATATATTTGATTTCGTCCTATTTACTTGTACGCATTTGTCTATACGGATCGAAAAGGTAATGCTTAATGTTTTACTTTAGAGCAAGAAAACAGGTCTCCAAAAATAAAGACTTCCGAAAGATTAACGATACCAAACAACCTTTTCAGAGACTGAAACTTTGGTAACTAATAAATATATGAAATACATTGAAAGTAAAAGCGGGGAAGCCGCTGTACATGAAGCGCGAGTAAATGAGTTCCGTAGTATACACAAAGCACCCATGCGAGCTGTCAGGTTCGAGACCGAGGAGGAGACTATCATGGAGGTGGGCCAATAATGCGAACTGTCAGGTTCGAGACCGAGGAGGAGACTATTACAGAGCTGGGCCGATAATTTCAATGCCGATAATGCGAGCCGGTAGGTTCGAGACCGAGGAGGAGACTATCACGGAGGTGGGCCGATAATGTCAGGGCCGATAGTGCGAGCCGGTAGGTTCGAGACCGAGGAGGAGACTATCACGGAGGTGGGCCGATAATGTCAGGCCGATAATGCGAGCCGGTAGGTTCGAGACCGAGGAGGAGACTATCACGGAGGTGGGCCGATAATGTCAAGGCTGATAATGCGAGCCGGTAGGTTCGAGATCGAGTAGGAGACCATCACGGAGGTGGGCCGATAATGTCAAGGCCGATAATGTGAGCCGGTAGGTTCGAGACCGAGGAGGAGACTATCACGGAAGTGGGTCGATAATATCAGGGCCGATAATGCGAGCCGGTAGGTTCGAGACCGAGGAGGAGACTATCACGGAGGTGGGCCGATAATGTCAATGCCGATAATGCGAGCAGGTAGGTTCGAGACCGAGGAGGAGACTATCACGGAGGTGGGCCGATAATGTCAATGCCGATAATGCGAGCAGGTAGGTTCGAGACCGAGGAGGAGACTATCACGGAGGTGGGCCGATAATGTCAATGCCGATAATGCGAGCAGGTAGGTTCGAGACCGAGGAGGAGACTATCACGGAGGTGGGCCGATAATGTCAAGGCTGATAATGCGAGCCGGTAGGTTCGAGACCGAGGAGGAGACTATCACGGAGGTGGGCCGATAATGTCAAGGCTGATAATGCGAGCCGGTAGGTTCGAGATCGAGTAGGAGACCATCACGGAGGTGGGCCGATAATGTCAAGGCCGATAATGCGAGCCGGTAGGTTCGAGACCGAGGAGGAGACTATCACGAAGGTGGGCCGATAATGTCAATGCCGATAATGCGAGCGGGTACACCTTTTTAGTAAGGCACCACAAACATAAAAAAGGTATTTTTTCAGGAAGCGCATTTTTTTTTCTAAAGCGGCGGCTGCAAGCGCGAATGGCACCGAAGGCACGGCCCTTACTGCCGCCGCCTTGTGCCCCCATATTCTAAGTCAATGTGTGCGTCACAGTGCGTGCATACACGGCGCCGAGAACGCACGCACACATTCTAATGGGTAGCGGCCAGTTTGTATGAAGACGTATTACTGTTCTTAGTATACTGTGCTATCACGGAGGTGGGCCGATAATGTCAAGAAAAACCTACAAAAGGTAGATGAATGTCCAACAATAGGCGCTCTGTTATGCTCACTGAATAAAACGATCAATTTCTTCTACATACAAACACAAAAATCTTCTACATCATATGTTTTGATCATTCACCTGTAAAAGCGGGGATTGTTTATGACGTTTGTTGATCATCATAAAATATGATTTAATGTTATTGCAAAAATAATCCATTATTGAATATTCAAGAATAGTTAATTCACGTATAAATGCATGGTAAAATATGTAACGCATTAACACGTACGATGCACAGGACGTGTTGGTGTCTTAGACGATTTTCCCTCACTTATTTTTGCATCTCACAGTTCAGATAGTCATCCTGATAAATAAACCTCTTTTTTATGGCTTTTCATCATAATCAGCTACTCCAGATCATCATATTCTCAGAGACGTATCCTCCAATTAATGCTTATGTGACAGACCGAATGATAAAATAATTGAACGATTCTCTAGAAAATTGAAGGATGTGTCTCAGACAGATGTTAGACAATTGATATTGAATTCATAAGTGTCCCGAAGATCTTTTTTAAAGGACTCTTTTCTCTGTACTTTTTTAAATGACGTACTCTTATTTGGTGCTCCTTTGTGATACATAGAAAATATTTCATCCCTGTTACTTGTATTTTTGATCCTGTGATTCATACCAGTGTTGTGCCTATATGTTGCGATATATATGGTTATTTCGAAGTGATTTTGGACCTCGTAGAAATACTAAAGAAGAAATCACATTGCTTACTGGCGTCACGTATCGTATTTGTATACAAAAAGATAACATTTCTTTGTCTCTTCAAATTCATTTTTATGTCAAAAACATTCAGAGCGCGATATATTATTCCATTCGCGTGCTACAAAGTCTGTTTGTTTCATATTATTTTATTCAAATAATTTTATAGAATATTATTGTTTAATTACATTCCACATGTTAATTGTTTAAAATAATTATAAAATTAAGAGAGTGCAGTTATGAGATCAACTATGCAACAAAGCATATTATTACGAACACATTATAAGTAATATTGTATTGACAAATTGTTGCGTAATTAAATCAACAATTCAAGTAATTTATTCAAATGTTACTAATCTAAACAAAAAATTCCTTTGTGTACAGTTTTGATATATAGATTATCATAAGTAACGTAAAATTTACGTACTTACTTCTTATTTTATAATTTTTTGACTTAGACAATCAAGAAATCGTTTAATGACACATATAGGTAGTCCCACAAATATAATGTACAATGTAAAGCATAAAACAAAACCTTATATTAAGGTCAGGGCACAGATTATGAATAATTTAAAAAAAATAAGTGCCACAATTACCTAACATATAATTATTGTAAAGCATAGCCCATGTCTTCCAAGGTCAATGATACATACGCGTAAGTGCGTGGTGTTTACAACAACGTGATGAGCGATCCTGTGTGTATATCATCAAACAGATACTAAGTAAAGAACAATAAAACTTCACTTTTTATCTGTGTAAAAATTGAAGATATCATGTAGTGAAAAAAGTCGTCTATGCGTACAATTTTTTATTTAACTAATACGCAATTTAAGTTATTCTTAATTATGAGGCTTCTATTTAGTGTCTTCGACGTGCTGATGTTTTTGTGCTACACAGTCTTATGGACCAGATTTTCTCACTGTGCCAGATGACGGGAAAAGTCTGAGGTTCGCATAATTCACCTAGCAATATATATATATATATATATATAGAACATTAGGCGAGCTTCATGTTTTAGCTATTTCGATAAGATTTTTAGCCACAAATATTTTTATACTAAAACATTGATTCTTTCATTCATCCTCGCAAATATATATAAAAAAAACATACGTACCCTTCTGCGTATGCACGATTCAATCGCTATTCTTATACTATACTCCAAATACCTAATAATATATGTAAAGCATTCCAGAGTATTGTACTTCCTGACACTTTAATCAAAGAAAAATTGTTTTGTTTTCTAAATCAATGTTTTTAATATAATTTTATGGTGTTGCCATAGTTTTGCAAAATAATAATTCAGTTTGGTCTGGCCTCTGGTCCGGCAATAAAAATGACAAATGCGTGAAGTTAGCCATTGTATTAAATTGAACAAATAGCATAATATTAAGTATTGCCCAGAAACCTAGAAGTATCATCGTTTTTAGTTCTGACAAAAAGACAAACAATGTCGTTACAATAATAATATGAAAGTTTTCTTAATCATTTTGGACAATGAGCGACGGAAAAATTAATTTTTCTTTTACTGAAAGTTTCGTAATGAAAATTGTTTTTGATTTTTTGTTTTATGTATAACATTAGAGCTCACATTGTGTCCAGTTAACACAGAGAAAAAAGAAAACTCACACAACGATTTAATATTTTAAATATATATATTATAAATATAAAATATTGGGTATATTTTATATTTATAATATTTTAAAAATCTAAATACACATGTAAACACTTAACATATTAAAATTTAAATTAAAGTTAATACAATATTAAATATTTTATACAATATTTTCAACAGATCACCAATCAATATTCAATATTTTCGACAACGACTAATAACTCCGCATAGCTACAATTCTTGACTCGTTCGGAATAAACGAAAATTGAAGAAAAGCTACCACATAATGCCATGAATAATATTCCGGCTGAATAACAAACTTCTTAAGAAATACAAACAGTTCCTTTCGCGCAAAGCGAGACGCGACCTGAATGGTTGATACCACACGCCACACGGCCAATCATCGCTTACCAAATGGACTAAAAACAAAAACGACGTGCCTTGTATTTGAAAACCATTTTGCAAAATAGCAAAATTCAATACAGCCATGGAAGCAGATGCAAATCGTATGGTATGGTAATCAAAGGTTTTCTTCGGTCTCCAAGGCTTTACTTGGAAAGCAAAAACAGATAGTGTAAAAAGTAGAAATTTCAAAACCCTGTTACAAATGCATGCACAAAAAAATTAAAATATATTTGTACAAAATGGTATTATAAAAATACTTTGCTAAGTTTTTATATTTCTTTATAAATAAAACGGAATTATGACTAAGTGGCCTAAAAAAGGGGTATCAAGAAATCGTCAATACATTTTTTTCCTTAAAAAAATTATCAGTGAATTGGACTGATGATATGTTTTTATTATATTATGTATATCTTAAAAATTTATACACGAAAAACTTAGTACATTAGGCATGTTTAATTTAACCTTTGCAAAGATAGTATAAAAAATCAAAAGATATCTATCTCTCTCTACTAAAAACTGATACCAATAAATGGAAAATTTTACAATATTTGAAAAGCACTAAAGCTTATCTTTTCACCAAATTGCAATTAAATGTTTTATTCTTCTCTAAGTTTTTAAAGTAATATCTTTATCTATAAAACTCAATGTCTGTCTGTCTGTCTGTCTGCTCTCTATACAAATCTACAGGCCCCGGCAGATAACATAAGTGATATTTCCCCCTTCCCCTCACCATGATGTATTTTCCGAGCAAATCTTTACCGTTCGACCGATCTAACTCAAATTTTGCATATTTATTATTTAGGCCTCGGCGGATTACATAAGTGAGTAACATAGGCAACATTTTCCTCTCCCCCTTTACCCCACCCCCTCAACCTTGAGATATTTTTTGCACAAATCCACACCGTTTAAGCGATCTCACCCAAATTTTGTTTTATTTTTATTTTTTAGAATCCAACGGATAACATGGGTGACATTTCTCCCTATCCCTTCACCCCACCCCCTCCCCGCCGATATACTTTCTATACAAATCTACACTGTTTAACCGATATGACCCAAATTTTGCATACTTATATTTTAGGACCCAGCGGGCAACATAGGCGACATTTCACCCTCCCACTTTACCCCTCCCTCCTCCAGTGATATATTTTCCATGAAAATCTGTACCATTCAACCGATCTGAGTCAAATTTTGCAAACTTATTTTTCAGGCCTCGCCTCGGTAAATAATATAAGCGACTTTTTCCCCCTCCACTTTTAACTCTTCCCCTCCCTTTGATATATTTTCTATGCAAATATGTACCGTTCGACCGATCTGACTCAAATTTTGCATACTTTTTCTTTAGAAACCGGCGGGTAACATAAGCCACATTTTCCCCTCCCTTTTACCCCACCCTCTCCCTTCGATATATTTTTCATGTAAATCTGTACCTAATAAATTTATTAATTTTGCAAACTTATTCTTTAGCACCTGGCTCTCTTTACCCCGACCACTCCCTCTGATATAGTTTCTATACAAATCTACACCGTTTGATCTATCTGACTCAAATTTTGCATACTAATTCGTTAGAACCCGGCTGGTAATATAAGCTACAATTTACCTCTTCCCTGTTATTTATAGAAAATATCTATAAATATCTACACCGTTTGACTGGTGTGGTCCAAACTTTGTATACTTATTCTATAAGACTCTGCGGATGACACTTCCCCCCTCGTCCTTTGTCCAACTTCAACTCCAATATAGTTTCTAATTTACACCGTTTGACAGATCTGACCCGAATTTTCCAAACATATTCTTTAGAACCCCTCGGAAAAATAAGTTCACATTTCCCCCTTCATCTTCATTCCAACCCTACCTAAGATATATTTTCTAATCAAATTCACACCGTCTGACAGATCTGAATTAAATTTTGCATATTTAATCTTTAGAACCCCGCGGAAAACTTATGCGCCATTCCACTCTCCTTTTACCCTACTCCCTCTCCGAATATATTTTTTATTTGATCTGATCCAAATTGCATAATTATTTTTAGAAACCTACAGAAAATGAAGTGGTCATTTCCTCATCCCCTTTACCCTACTGTCACCCTTCCGATATATTCTGTTTAAAAAACAACACCGCGTATCAGGTCTAACCCAAATTTTGCATACTTATTCTTTAGTACCTCCCGGAAAACAATAATGCCATCCCCCTCTCTACCTAATCACTACTCCCTTCACCAAATATAAATGTAATGCACTCCAGGTTAAATTTAATACTTTTAATTCCAAATTTTAAAATGATACCATTTTCCCTCCCTCGAAAATCCCCCCTCTCCTACCTCAACTTAAAAAAAAATACAGTTCACTAATCTTTTGTTGCAAAGTTAAATATTATTTATCGAGAAGTTATAGGGATATTAATATTCAATGAATTTTTATGTTTTTAAAGGGGCTGTCACAGAAATCCTGTGTATTTTTTTTTATTATTTTCTGTTTCTTTGTGATTATCAATGTTTATTAATTTAAGTGACTTGGCCCTTCAAAAATGTTGTGGAAACATAAAAAAGAATGATAGATAATTTTTATTTAAAAATTTTCTTTATATCTTATAGAATACTGATAACTGTGTTATCTTTTATTAGGTTCTGTTTCGAAAATAAAATACAATCGTACACACGAATAAATAATCGTTCAGAACTGAACCAAGTATTTCACAATTTTGATGAAAATATGTACAGTCATTCCCCACCGCTCTTCCGGACAGTTCATTGACCTCCTGCCTGGATCAAAAGGAAACATTGCCTTTATTTAGAGGTTTTGCAATATAATAAATCTTTCCGCCACACATTTTTAAACTATATCTGTTACCCAGGCAACGTTTGGAACAAACCGCTAGTATTTTATATAAACCTATTAATAAATCACGAGACGTTTAAAGTATAATTAGAATATTATACCAAATTAATTTAAAGTTGATCTTAACATAGTCATATAAAGAAATGGTCATTTGTGTGTATTGGCCATGTGAACCGAATGAATGTGGAGAGCTTCGTAAGAATAAAATAAAATGAAATAAAAATAATTAATGGTGCCAGAAAGAGAGTACGTCTGCGAAAGATTTTTTAATTTTTTAATTTATCGTGAAAACAATTTTGAACTTTTATGCACTAATTATTATTTATTTACTGTATCGGTTTCAGCCTATCATGGCCATCATCCAGTCTGAAGACGGTCATGAAAAACAATAAATTGTGGAGTAATGTTCAAAATTGTTTTAATTTAATCTGTAATGTTTGAATGTGAACGAGGCGAGAATCATTATCAGTATACAAGAGTGTAACGCACTATTTTCTTTGAAACGGCTTAATAATAATAATAATTTATTTGACAATTTCATTTCACGAAATATGAAATATATGTAATATTGTTTTCGTATTAGCCTCTCTGCGATTGACTTACTAGCAAAGCTGTATCGAGCCAATCTTAAAAAATATTTATATTATCTCATCAATTACTTAAATAATATTGCAAAAAATATTAAGTAATATTTTGGTAACACTATAATTGATGCAAAACCACAAAAGAGAATAAATAATAAATTTCAATGCCCAATGATAGTGTTGTATTACAAACGTATTTCGTCTTTGTTTAACCACCCCTTATCCGCCATACAAATATTTATTAATTTGAATGCTATCCGTTCCAATTTTTGTTGAACTGCGCTCTAAGGTATTGAGACAAATATAATCTTCCCACCCCTCTGGGCATGACATGGCACCCCCTCCCCTCCTCCTGGCCGCCTAGCTCCATCCTGCAAAATGCCGTGCCATTATACACTTAAGTTGAGACAACGTTATGATTTTGCGATTGGTGTAAGATGGTAAAGATGATTGGGAATTGCATTTTTTCATAATTTGACGAGACGTCACTGGTGTCCTCCAATTGTTAAATCACAGTTACCAGTCTTCGTTTAAATTGAATACCAAACACAATCACTGCTTATTTTAACACTTTGTCGCTGTATTTATAATAAAGTCAATGTGCCGTTTAGTAAATTCAGAGATGAACGAATCAATTCGTCAACTTTTCATATAAATAATGTAGATATACCTACTAAAAAAACATTGCCGTTCATTTGGAAAGTCTGCATAGTAATTATTTAAAATATTTTTTATAAATCTAGTCTGTGCAATTATTTTTTAAAACAGTTTCATTATTTTGTCTCAGAATGTACTAAAACAGCACGTAGGCTTAATTATATATACAGCGACGGCTTGTCCCTAATTCTTTAAGTACAATTTATATTACATGGTTAATAGAATATTATTGATATCCGTTCAATTCTAAAAATGAATTGAATAATTATAGACCTAATGATAGATCTTACGATTTTCAGCGTTAATAAAACATTTCAAATATATATTTCTCGTGGAGGAAGAGCCGATGTATGTGTATAGTTCGTTTGAATTTAGTTCGTGTCTAAAAATAAATTTTATAAAAGTTAATTCGTAATTATGTACTAACGCTGGCAGGGCTCAAATGTTAATCTGGAGATATTCCTATGTTCCAACAAATCTAAGGAAAGTGCGTAAACAAAGACCAGAGCTGTAAGGGATTAATTTGCCTTTATAAAAGCAGAAAAGGGCGGGAAAGATCATGCCACATTAATTCCAATTTCGTCCTCGCTGACATTCCGTCTCGCTGTGAAACTTTTTCAGCTCTTCATGTAAAACAAATTAAATTTTAGGTTATTTCCATCCCCAGTTTCTTTGTCAATTTGCTGAACAGGCATTATCTTCCATAAGATTTTTTTAAAAAAAAGAACATTTTCACCTTTGATTTTTGAGCCGTTTTTCGCCTGAAAGTGAACTTCCTCGGGTAACCGAATACTAATTTCAAAACGAAATAACGCTGTACGACATGGGAGATATTATAAACTCATGTGAAAAATTATATATTTACTATAAAAAGCTCAAATATTTTAAATCCAATTCTCATGAATCTTTCATTTACAGTTCAATGAAGATCTAATATTTTTTTATATTTTTTTGTAAAAAAATATGAATTATCTAACACGGAATACGTGTGACACCAATATTCTTACTATTTTCAGACTAAGCTTAAATGCTTGTGCTATAAAAATAGGACTATCTTACTAGTCTCCTTGAATAGGGCTCGAATCAACAACCTTTGGATCATGAGGCGAGAAACTTAAAACTATTCTTAGGTTTTCACGGCCGTTCAAAATCTTCTGGTGTGAGTTTTCTGGGATATACTGTCCTATTTCTCGATCTTTCTGGTCGACGTTTTGGATCCCATTGCATGATTATGGACCCTTCAATGAGATCCATCTCATCAGCCTTGATAATAGATCCTTTGATGAGATCCGAAACGTTGACCAGAAAGGTTGTTAAAAAATTAAACTCTGGACCAACAAGCTAATTAGTGTGCCAGGTGTGTGTGGGAACATGTGAAAATTGAAAATAGAGCTTAGTAAATATGTGTCTAGTAAATTTTAGATTATTTAAAGAAGTATGGTTATTATTATTATTATTATGGTTATTATTAGTCAAATTATTTATTTACAAGCCATGGACACTAAACCAGGAACCAACTCCCAATATCGATGTATTTGAGATGTGGCTCTATTGAAAGTTTCTTGGGTGGATAGAGTGATGAAAGCTGAAATCCTCCTGCCTATCGAAAAGAAAGTGCTACGGACTGTCAAGACAAGAAAGCTGGAGTATGTCGAGTATTAAGAGGGAACCGAAATGTAGTCTAAACCAACTCATCTTCCAGGGGAAAGTAAGTGGTAAAATAAGCATAGGAAGACGTTGTATCTCACAGCGTAACATGAGGGAATGATATAAGTGTAAATCGACTTTATTATTCCGTGCGACGGTAAATAAAGTCGTAATTGCCAGAAAAAATGATCGCCGACCTCTGATAAGAGATGGTACCATAAGAAAAATTTATTAGCCGCATGTTTGTATGTATGTTTTTTTATGTATCTATGCACTATTTTAATAGAAGAATAATTTAATAATTTATGTGAGCGTGCGTGCATGTGTATGTGTATGTGTCTGTGTGTGTGTCTGTGTGTGTGTATGTTTGTGTGTATGTGGTACTTTATGCTTGATACCTACATGTAATAAAACATGCTGATATTTATAATTTTTAATTTTTGATAATTTTTTTAAATACCGCTACTTTGTTAAAATGTTTTTAATAAAAAAATTATATATATTTTTTAACCTCTTCAAAAATAGCGAAATAATTTTGTGATTACATTATTAATATAATTAATAAAATAAACTTAGTTACCACCACTTTTTATATTGAAAATACCAACATGTTTCAAGGCCTATGGCCCTTTCGTCAGGATACAATTGTATACTTAGTATTATTTGTATACTTAGTATACAATTGTATCCTGACTGGGGAATGCAATCTCGAGTCGGGATTGCCCTTTCGGAATCCCTCGAGATTAGAATTTCCAATCCCGCGGGATCCACAAGGATCGGGATCCCGAATACTTTTGTGTTTTTTGTTTGTTTATTGAGCTGAATAACAATCAACGACAATGCCTTGCATTTTTATTTCAGCAATTTTAATAAAATGTTCATTATTTATCATTGCATTAAAGTTTTTGTAGGCTTTATTTCAAGCATCAATCAGTCAATGTAGAAGAAAACTACTAACTAGTATCTTGTAGTTTTTATTACTATGTTAGGTTGATAAAATACAGCAAATATTATTCAAAGCTATTTTCATTATTTGAATGTGACATGAACATAAGTTTTAGTACTAACTAAAAGCTCTACAGACATATACAATTAAACATACAAAACATAAAAAATGCTGATCAATCCCGATAATCCCGATAATCTCGTCCGATTTTTCGGTTCGGGATTGATCTTGTAAAATGCCTCGAGATCTCGCGGGATCGGGATTGCATTCCCTAATCCTGACGAAGGGGCCATAGACCTTGTTAATATTTTCAATATAAAAAAGTGGGGAAAACTAAGTTTATTTTATTAATTTATGATATTATTTTAAGTAAATTTTAAAATTAAAAATATTTTTAACAAAATTTACAATTGGTTTGCAAGTGGTATTGCTTTTATACAAACGATAATGTATTAATTGATGTTTTGTCAATTAATTGCATTATATAAATATAAGGAAGTGCAGACTAAAATCTACTGAAATCCCGAATGGTATGCGGAAACACCCGACCCGTCCCGAGGATTACGGGTTGACTGCTGTGTATGTCAAAATGTTTATTATTTCAGCTTTCGACAAAAAATGCTTGTATTTTAGTCGAATTATTACTTTCTATATAAAATTAAAAAATATATATTAATATTTCTGTAATCCTTTTTTGATCACAATGCATAAAATAATAACTGTTAGACGCCAACTCACATGTGCACAGCATATATAGTATTACTATACTGTACTATATTTACTATACTGTGCTTGTAAAGAATCTCGAATTGTTAAGGCTGGAGGCATCGCAAAATGTACTATATTTACTATACTGCGCTTGTATAGAATCTGGAATTGTTGAGGCTGGAGGCATCGCAAAATGTACTATATTTACTAAACTGTGCTTGTATAGAATCTCGAATTTTTGAGGCTGGAGGCATCGCAAAATGTACTATATTTACTATACTGTGCTTGTAAAGAATCTCGAATTGTTGAGGCTGGAGGCATCGCAAAATGTACTATATTTACTATATTGTGCTTGTATAGAATCTCGAATTGTTGAGGCTGGAGGCATCGCAAAATGTACTATATTTACTATACTGTGCTTGTATAGAATCTCGAATTGTTGAGGCTGGAGGCATCGCAAAATGTACTATATTTACTATACTGTGCTTGTAAAGAATCTCGAATTGTTGAGGCTGGAGGCTTCGCAAAATGTACTATATTTACTGTACTGTGCTTGTATAGAATCTCGAATTGTTGAGGCTGGAGGCATCGCAAAATGGTAGAAGTGATGCACTTTCTGAGCTCGAGCTCAGAAAAAAATAAAACAATATTTTTGAAACAATAAAACATTTCGACAAATTCATATAAAACCTTATTATATGGGAGATATCAATTGCTTTCGATAGTATTTGTAATATTAATTCAAATTAAAGCAAATTTTGCATAGATATACGTCTTCAACTTGAATAAAAAATTAATGATAAGCCGTAAATTGAATTTGTCTCTACCACTGGCACGCGGAGGTTGATTTTAAAAATACATTGTTAAATAAATTTGTTGAAATATATTTCATGGTTTAGAATTTTAATTTTTAAATAGTAATCAAGAGTTGGAACCTGCTATGCGGTGCAGGGACCTCAACTCAATAGGATAAAGGGTAGAAGAAGAAGAAGAAGAAGAAATCGTAATCAACGTATTTTTAATAAAAACCAAATTTTAAATAGTGGTTGAAGACTAAAAGTGCGTGCGTAAATACAATATATTCTCTCTCTTGTATCATCTCTTTATGTATATAAATAGCATTTTAAAATCACCAAATAACCTAAAAATTTGTTGCAAATTTAAAGATTTATAACTTTATTAATATTTAACATTTCTTAATTATTTAAATACGATTTATTCATCATAATAATAACTTTATACTATACTGTAAGAAAACATATTCTGCATATATATAAATATTCAGAATCTATTGATTTTGAACTGAAAACTGAAAACGAATTTTTTGTCCGCGGCCTGTCGATTAATTTTCATATTTATAATATCCCAGTAAACACAAACTTGAAAATGATTATTATTATTAATAATGTCCAGTTTTTACTTTTATATAATACCAAGCGTTTTATCTTAATTATCATTTAAAAAAAATTGATGTCCAGCATGTACATTCTGATACAAATGAATAATAAAAACCCACATTTAAAAAAAACGCCGAAATATGCATTTGCAGTGAATTTCCAGCCTTAATGATGTTAGCAAAGTGTGACAATATGAGATAATTTATAGTTTCAAAATATCTAAGGTACCATTACGCTTATTCTCCCGCAGACATGTGAGAGGATGTAATGCCAATTAAATATCTGTCCTGACTTACTAATCTCACAACGTTCATGTCCATGCTTCTTCATTTCGTCCGTACAGGACCCTTCTCTGATATCAGGCTTACTTAATCATGCCAGATCTTTTGGGGACATTTTATCTTTAGATACATATCTAGCAAGGAAAATTTAAAGTTAAAAATTTAAATAAAAAAATTAAAAAGGAAATTTTATGCAAAGCCTTATCAAGCATTTTTTATTTACATATTCTTATTTGAAATATTATTTATTAATATTGAAAATGACGAGGGAAAAGTTGGTGTCCAAAACGTGAAAACTCCCCTGTAGTAGCGAAAACTACTGCACGAGAAGACGAAAATCATTACTGGATCATCGGCATGTGACAGTGATGATTAAATATTTTTTTATTATTTATTAGAATTTTTGTTTTATTACAGAAAAAGCCCGCGAATAAGTGGTATCGACCCCTGGATATCATGAAAAAGATGCAAGAATTTATTTCAATAGAACACAAACAATATACCTATACTTATAAAAAAATTGAAAAAAATCGTTTTATTGAAAGTTTTAAAGTGATTCAATATCTTAAACGAAACAGGCATAAAAATAACTTGCCGATTGCTGTTCCACTTTTAAATCTTGGAACAAACCAGATGTCGGTATTTACTAAAATAAATAATACCGTTATCTGCGGGTAGGCACAACCGTGAGCCACAGTCGGCCATTGTGCTTCCGGCAGTGCGTCGGTAGCGGCGATAGCTCTGACATGCCAATAATAATTCTCATGTTTAAGTGTCGTACATAGTATATATACAGTGGTGCGTAGTAAAATGGAACTATTTAAATACTTAACTGACGCTACGGGAGTATCAGAGAGTGCGTGTAGATTACTATTTTCAATATTTATCACGTACCCAATAGCGTGGTTTTATCGGGCGTCAGTACACGAGCAAACCCCGAAAGTCAAACATTATTTTTTCACCACTTGCGGTATCGCTCTCGGCTTGTTCAACTATGGATTCGACGTTTATCACAGTATTATTGCAGTTCTGTTTACATGTGCCACATTGTGGATTCTCGGTCCAACGAAGACCAATGTGATACTGAACTTCACCTTCCACATGTCTTATTTACTGACGGGTTACTGGTTCACAGATACTAACACGTACAACATGACATGGACGATGCCTCATTGCGTTTTAACACTGAAACTGGTAGGATTGTGTATTGATTTATGGGACGGTACGAAAGATTTCGAATTATTGTCGGCCAGTTCGAAGAAGACCGCTCTTCGTGAGAAGCCGGAGATCATTGAGATTTTCTCCTACGTCTTCTTTCCCGCCAGTTATTTGGTCGGTCCTCAATTGTCTATGATGAGACTCAAAAGTTTTGTGAACGGTAAACTTGAAAATTGTTCGAAACCTACGTGTTTGTCCGCCGGAGCTGAACGTGGATTAATAGGTTTGTGCTATCTCGTGGCCTATCAAGCTGGAATCTCGTATATGTCGGAGACATATTTTCTCACAGATGAATTTTTAGGATCATCGATTATATGGAAACACATTATTTTAGGAATTTTTACGAAAATATTCCTCATGAAGTATATCTCGTGCTGGTTACTTACTGAAGGTTAGTATTTATTAATTATTTGAAAATATGTTACTTCAGTGCGCGCTGTTTAAATTTGTTGTGTAAATATTGATTGTTTGGACATTGTTGCTGTAGTTGTTAGCAGTGCACCAATGGCCTGCTAGCACGTGTTCGGCCGCGTCAGCTATTTACACCCCAGTAGTGAAATCGCTTTAAAATTGTAATGATCGTCAATAATTTATCAAGAAAATTGATGATATGTGTCTATTTATATCTCTATCTCTAATTTTGTAGCAATATTTAATGAAATAAGTTCTATGTTCTAGAAAGAAATTCTATGTACCCATATCCCAATAATTATTTTTTATTGTTTTTGTAGGAAAATATTACAATTATTTTGAGGCATTTTGTATCGTATCGCTTGATAAATTTTGTCGATCTTAGAACTTAACGCATTCTACATTGGTGCAGTAATTATATATCTCGTACAACTATTTTATAACGTAACTAATAAATCTTATTTATTTTGCACAGTGTTTCTAATTTCACGAACTTAAAAAAATATTGTCTGTGATATATTACGCCCCATTTTGTCATAAAATATTTTGTTTGCACTGTAATGTGACACTGTGTATGATAATATATCAGGGTCAGGAAAGACCTGTTCATACTATGTATGCTAAAAAAACTAAGCATGGTAATACGATGAAACTCAGCATCATATACATCACTATAGCGTGATGTATATGATGCTCAACTCAACAGAGTACATATGTATAAAATATGTGGTCCGAAACAAGCACGCTAAACCGACTTATTAAAATGTGAAATTTATGTGACCGAAGCGGTTTATTTTATATTTCTTAAATACCAACAAATAATGACACTGAAAAATAAAGAAAAGGCAACCATGTCACCCGTCATAATGCCGGGACCGCATGTGGTACACTTCGCTGATTACATTGTTGTCTACCTTTCAGGTGCTTGCATCACTTTTGGAATTGCTTACAACGGTTCATCAGAGTGCAACAAAAGCCTTTGGAACGGCTGTCGTAATGTCAACTTGCGAATATTCGAAGGATGCACCAAATTCGGACATTACATAGAAAGCTTCAACGTCAACACTAACTCATGGGCGGCCCAGTACGTGTACAAGAGGATGGCCTTCCTCGGCAACCGCCACATTAGCCACTTTGTAACACTGGCTTTCTTGGCTGTCTGGCACGGCCTACACAGCGGGTATTACATGTCTTTCTTCATGGAGTTTTCGATCATGTTTTTGGAAAAGGACTTGGAAAATATTCTAAGGAACAATGATTTCTACGCAAAATTGTCACAAAACAAGTTTTATAAAACTGTAGCCGCTGTTTTCGGAAAATTGTACGCCACAATTTTCATGGGTTACGCTTTGATGCCGTTTGCCCTATTGACCTTTGACAAGTGGTGGGTTGTGTACAGAGCATTCTATTTTTCAGGCTTTATTTTCTTCTTCCCGTGGGCGATTCTTTACAAACCGATTATTATTTATTTACTTAAGATATTTAAGTTAAAGGAAAAAGAGAACTAAAATAAAGTAACATTTATTAATATACATATACTTTATTTACCCTATACATATTTAAAAAAATTGTACAATACTTTGTACGCATATTACATTTTTTATGATTTTTTTTTTGGTTTTTTGTTCTTTTTTCGGTGCATTTCAAAATATATTTCATTGCCATTATTAAAATCTGATTTTCGTTCTATGGTACACATGAATCTGACCTATTAATGCAAGAAAAATCGATAATCACGTTTTCAAACATTTTTATTAGTGTAGGTATATGGTATTTGATTACCTGATCAGCCTGCAATCAACTCAGCCAATCATGCACAGTAAGATTTATTACCTAAAGAACAATGTGTCATCAAATTATAGACTATATAGTTACGCTCGTAAAATAAATTTTAAACATCGGCACGAGTGAGATAAAAAAACGTTTTCCAAATCAAAACAAATGACTGCTACATTTTGATGGCTGTTAATGTCAATTGGTCGACTTATTTCGTGTTCGCATTTGTTGCAAAGACGTATTTTAGAATTTAATTTGACAGTCGCGACTGGCGAAAGGATTAAAAAATAACATTTAATTTTGGTTTATAAGAAATATGTATTTTTTATTAGTCAATGGAGAGAGCGCACACCCAACCTAACTTTTGTATTGGAAATTTAACCTAATATAAACAAAACCTTTTTTTAACAAAATGTTATTTATGTTAGTTTTTTGTCTACCGATTTCGAGACGTAATCCGTCTCTTTGTTAGGACAACCACTACACTCGTATATAAATATAACTACACACCACACCATAGTATTATTTACACATGGTTGTGGTGTGTAGTAATATTTACATGATAGTGTAGTGGTTGTCCTGACGAAGAGATGGATTACGTCTCGAAAGCGGTAGACAAAAAAATAATTTTTAGTGGTTATACACTAACATAATTAACACTTTGTTAAAATGTCTGACCACAAATTTAATGCTTTAAGTATTAATAATACAAACCTTATTTAGTTATCTTTGTTGTGGACATCGACGAACGCCATATTCTTCTATCTCGGCACTCCACTTTTGCATCGGATACATTCATACATCTTCTCAAATAATATGTTGTTGAAAATCATGTTTTTGTTAAGTGGACGTGGAGAAAAATAAAATGTAACCAACTACAATCACAGTTTAAGAAAACGCAAAAATTAAAAAAAGTTTAAATCAATCTCAGCCAGCGTAGCGTCTGTTTGTTTATTGTGGTATGGATCTATTATGAAAAAAATATGTCAGTGCTGCGCGCGGGCCTAGTTTGTCTTTTCATATATTTGTTGACAAAAACGTTCTTCTCATATTTGGTATTATCGCTCATTTCTAATACCGGGGCACCAGGGTTCAGCTGAATTCTTCTGAGGTATAGATGTATGTAACCTGCGCTATGTTGTATTTTTGATGTTTGTACATATGCCAAAAATTATAAGTTTTTAGTATTGAAAATAATTGAATTAGATAGATTTTTAATAATTTTATTTAAAAAAATAATTGAGTAAAAATTAACAGAGTGGCGCACTATCGGCGAAGCCGCTACCGGTTTATAATTAAAAACATATTCATTTCGTCTACTTCATGGAGGAATTTAAGGTCCTTGAATCCCTCAAAGATGTGAAATGTATATTTAAGGCAAATGCTTTCATTTGCATAATAAGCTCAAGTCAGAATACCTTCAATTTTTTAAATGCCTCCATTTAGGGAATATTTTATCGGATCAACAGTTCGGAGTAAACGAAAGAGCCTCCCTTCGCTTCTCACATTACTGTCGCCGTCCCCATACAAATTAATTAAGTGCTCTTCCAAGATGTGATAAAAAGCTTTCCGCCGACTTAAGGCTTAATCTAATCAAGGCTCCTATTTGATGATCAAGGAGATGAATGAAACAATTCTTTTTCGTTCTTTATTCCAAGGATGTTCTTTTCGCTCTTCCAATTTCGGTGCTCTCAAAACAGGAATGTTTCAAAACATGGTTGAGGGTTCTATTGTTTTTTTTATCTCTTAATTCTGTTCACACACAAAATATGATTATTAATTCATATAAAATGACATATTATTAATATTATTTAAAAATTAAGGAGTTTTTGAAAAAAAAATAACGCTACAACTGGGCGTGAGGCCCAATTATTATTACGAAACAAAAACATTCAGGCTTGAGAAAATCGCATGAATGTATTGTGACCACACCAGAAATCGAACCCAAAAATTTCAGTATAAAGTCATTTTCATGTGTTTTGAGTTTTTTTTGTGATTTTAAAGTTAGTTCCCGTAGAAAAAACGTTTTTATAAGGCTACCAACCAAAATTCCAGATAAAATATAACAGAGGTTACATCAAAGTAAAAATATACTTCATGCATTTGCTTACTGCCGGCGAAACAAAGTTTTTTTGGTCTACTTCAAATTTTATTTTATAACTTTTACACAATCAAAATTGTTGCAATGGAAATATTTCGGATTATGAAAAATAAAAAAAACTTTTTCACATAATAACTAAAAAAACGATCGCACATTTTTTGTCGAAAAAGTACAAATGATCGCTTTAAACAGTATTAAGTAAAGCAATACCAAAATATATATTTGTACCTAGGTACTACTTGGGATATTTCATGATATGAATATGGGACAGTGACCATCCCTTCTCGTGTAATTTCCCCAGGGGATGAAAAATAAGTGCACAACGACACACTGTGGACTGTGCGACGTATAACTTAGCCCGAGATGAGAAAACTCCATTTCATAACTGGAGGTTCGGTTACTCTTGAAAAGGGATATTTTACTAATATTTTTTATGGACGATGCATTTAGTAATTGAATGAATCCTCATGATGATAATATTTCTGTACACTGTAGTAAGTGTTAAAAACATGCATGTTGTTTAAAATTATATATTATACGTATATGAAAAAAATATAAAAACATCGTTAAACGATAACCATTTAACAATAAAGATTGGGAACTATTAATACTAGGTTGATGTCCTAAATTAAGGTCTCTGATATTATTGTGGTGTTACAGAAAACTTAAAGAAGAAAAGAAATATGTTTATAAATAATTGCGGTAAAAATTGCTCTATCATAATTTATTAAATCCATTTGTTGATCTAATACCTACATATTTACTTAAAATAATCGTGTATTGATTTGACTTATTGATTTAGGATCATTATGTACTCTATCTACTGTTATTGAATAAATTACTGATCAAAATCAGTTAAGACTTATTCAATAGTACATTAATGAGTATCTTTTAAAGCAGTCCAAGAGATCCTCGAGATATTAATGTGTGATACTGATTTCATCGTCAACGGTATTCAGAAAATAGTGGTAGAACTAATAAGTTGTGAAATTAGGTTCATAAAATTACGATATTTTGCATTGATACTTGAATCTCTGAATTAGTTTTCATATCCAGCTAAAATAAGGCATTCGTCTTCCGTTGCGGTACATCCCATATTGGCCATCTCCACAACTGCTCTACACCAACTCCCATAACTGTCTAATCTTTTCCAGTTTCCTGACCATCCCCTCCTGTTTCGATTCCCTTTCACGCGATCAGATCGCCATGGCGTTGGTCTGCCTCTAAATCGTTTCCATTTGGTAATCCACTTGATCATGATTTTCGGTGTCATCTGTAATTATTTAAATGATTAGTCTTTGGGACGACGAAATCTTACATCTTATTCTTTCTCAATTATTTTACAGACTCGTGGTTACGAATATTTAACTAGTGATATTATTTTAACCACTGATACATTGAGCGTTATTAGAGATTTATGTCTGATTACGTTGATAATTGGCAACTGATTTTCCCATCGGTACTAGGCAACAATTATATCTTAGTTATCAATCATGGATACGATCAGATACAAATCCCTAATAAATTTACCGAAAATAACGATTTCAAATAACGGTTTAACCTTCACTACACTTAATTAGCAATATAACGTACAACCAGTGCAGCTAGCACCGTACAGAACCAATCGTCATTTTTATTAAAATAGGTGCAGGCCCATCGTTCTTCTGTCTGACTCGAACCTGTCGGCTTGTCAACATATTTCGCTCTAACTCGTTTCTCTACCTAGGTTTTTCGCTGTCTCTATTCCTGACTATTAAATCAAGATTAATATTAAATTATTATTGACTAATAAAAAATTTATTAAGTATACCTTGAAGGAAAAGCTGTGAATTATGTCCATATAAAAGTTGTACCTTTTTCTCTCTGGTCTTAATTTAAGTTTAAAAGTACACACAAGTATATTGCACTGTCAGAATTAAACATGTCTAACCTTGGCAATTATATGAATAATTAACATTATACATTCATTATTGAAATATTTTTTAATAAGTCATGACTCTTTTTTTCTTCGTCACTTCTTAACAGTGGAAGATCATGACTTGCACGTGATGTCCATTTCATCCGGTTCTCTTCACTCGGTTCGTCCATTGAGCGGAGGACGTTTTGTTCCCCTTCGACCCTTGACTATCATATAACATGAATGGACAAATATTATTATAATATTATCATTCCTCATTCAAAATCCTAATGATTTATGTTATAATAATATATACGGTATTTACAAACTGTCACGCAGGATATATTCAAGGGTTAAATAATGTATCCGAACTGGAATAAAGCCGGATTATTTGTAAAAACTTATGAAATGTAGGTACTATGTATTCATAAGATTTAAGAGCCATTAACTTCAAGTCAAAGATTATTTTACAGTGCATTAACAGACTGGCAGCGTTACTAGATTTTTACCAGAAAACAGTGAACTACTTTATCAATATAAGTATGCTATTTTATACGAGAACTCCGCCTACACAACTAATAACCGTAATATGGTAGCGGATATCTACCACTTGACAAAAATTAAAACGGGTTTAGCATGCAGTATATCTGGAATGTTAGAGATTCAAAAGATTTTCAAGGTTGCATCTTAAGAAATCAGCATTCACTTTTTACAAATTAGTAGGCATTGCATTCAGAACCAAACACATAGGTATTTTATTTAGAAGATTGCCGCACATAACGTAAAAGTCAGATAATCAAACCTAACACTTAAGAGAAAAATGTTATATCTACACTTAGTTATTAAATCTCGAAGTTATAATGTTAAAGATTTAAGTGGTCTCATGTACGCATTAGTGTACATTTATGTAATTTATTATTTTGTATTACTACTTTTCCCGTTCTAATAGTGGTAATTTACGTTCTTCTTATATTTCGGTGATAAAGAAATATATATTAAGTGTTAAGTATCTTCAATATTTAGAAAAATCTCAATTAAGGTGGCCTGGACACGTCTTGCGAATTTCACAAGGCCTATCTATGTTCACAATTAAGGCACCTCCTTATTGGCGTCTCCGGAGGGAACAGCTACAACAGCAAAACAAAAAAAATGTGTAATTTATCTTATGTTTTATTGTTAAATTAGTATTAAGTATCTTTATTTGTAAACAAGGATTTTTTTAAATAAATAAAAAAAAAAAAAAAAATATGTATATTAAACAAGTACCGAAGCAGTGCAAAACGGGGGAAGATGAAAGCGCCTAGTTGAGACTTTGGGACCTCCAAACTGATTCCCTAAAACGATGATTGTTAATTTACGCACGTAATATGTAGCTATGTTTTGAATATTTAAGTATTCCTACCAAAATACACTCGTATTTCTATCAAATATGATTTATAAATATGCAAAATCATTATTTCACTTCATTTTTATAATCAAGTAGCGCTCCTGTAGGTAAGTCAAGTTACAATTATTTTTAAATGCCACATTTTACTTTGAATACATCTGAAAGTAATGAGATAATTTATAATCACAAAACCAGTTGGGCATAAAACATTTGCAGAAAAGTGAAGCTGGTTGATTTTTAAATGTATTTTTATCAATTAAAAAAAACAGAAAAGATCAGCCGAGTACGTATGTAGAGTATAGCGTATTAGAATGTAAATGTGTACTGGTATAAATTTATATTTTAAACATAGTCAGCCAGTAGAGCGCTATCTCTTTCTTACTCATATACCTACCGCAATGCTAACACAGGTAATAAAATGTTACCGGTTTATCTATTTCTGCTCATGCTGTCGACGTTCATGAATATCGAGCCTGGTTCATAGTTTCAAGTAAGCTTATAAAATATTCCTTTCTATTATGTACCACCCACATTTAAATAAATAAAAATATAATATTTTTTTTAATTTTTCAAAAATTGAATTAATTTATGGAGTGTTATTCATTTTTTAATTGATATAAATAGTCTAAATACGTAGCAACAAAGTATCTTATATTTTTAAAACGCATATGCTATGAAATAAGGGTTACCTTAGTCGTCTCCTAGAACGGATCTCGAACCCCCGACTACTAGTCACTGGACAAGCATTTTAGCCACTAGACTAACAGGATTATTATTATATATTATTAGTTCAGCGAAATATGATGCTGAATTAGGGGAAGAAATATATTAAGTAATATTAAAAAAAAATTGATCACCGAATATATTATTTATTTAAATATCTAAAATTCTACAGAAATAGAAGGACATCATTTTTTATTTATATAATTATTTACCTACAACACAGCGGCGTTCCAATTTACATATGTATTTGTAAATTTTTTCCGTTTAATTTGAAAAATTTATTTCAGAACAAATAGCCAACTATCCATTCATTAATAAATTTAGAAGGAAATATTATTTCTCAGGAATGTGAATTATCAGTTTCCTCGTCAATTTTTCGGCACGCAAAAGGGTATCAATATATATATATATATATATATATATATGTTAGTATTAATTTCTTTGGGGGTAACCCGCGTCAAAATCTGGTCCTCAGAAGGACCATTCGTCAACCGACGTTTCGCCTGAATCACAACAGGCATCTTCAGGTTGTCTTGTTAATAAATTTCCGTCACGAGGGGCAGTGCGAGCACGTCCGTTCGTATCGGAAGCTTATTACCAAGTGAGGTCTGGTAAGTCAAAGTCTAAATTTGGGTACTGTGGTCATTATTGGCCTTAATGAAAAATCATTTTTTCAATCAAAAATCAAGTTTCATCTATTGTCGGATCACTACAGTATGTTCGCGGAATCTGCAACGAAATTGGTTTTAAAGCGTGGCACACGGTTTTTGATAAGATATTACCACGAATTTCAACATAGTATTGCAAGCCAATACCTAATCACAATATCAACACTCGTTACAGCACATCAGTTCTAACGATGGATCTTGCAACAAGATCTGTAACTACGACCCAAAAGTTCGTAAAAACATGGCAAGATACCCCAGAAAACACAAACCAAAGATTCTGAACAGGTGTGAAATCCTATGAACATTTTTGAAAATCGTTTGTTTTAAAATAGTTTTATCTTACTGGAAACTACGCATTATATTTACACTTGCTTATTAAATATCGTCGCTGTATATGAGTATATATAATAAAGCCAATGTGCCGTTTAGTACATTCTTAGATGAACGAATAAATTTGTCAATTTTTCATATAAATAATCGTGACATGTTTTCGAAAATGCGTACATTGCAATTGCAATGAAAAAAATGCAGCAATGCGCAGACAAGGTAGTGAAGACCCGTAACAGAATACGTTAACTAGATACTCATCATCATTATTTGTGTACTTTAAGGTACTCAAAATTCATATTCATGTCGTGTGCACGGAACCTGATACGACCGGCGCGGCGCGGCGCGGCGTCCGCGATTGCTGTCCGGCATAAGTAGCTGCTGCGCGGAATAAACTGTCCCTTGAAACATGTAACTACCTACACATGACGAAGGAAGTATGGAATGGATTTTATAACTCATTGAAGATATTGCCATACTTCTTTCCATACCGAGTGAAACCATCATTTTCGGTATTATGGCCATCATCAGCTATATGGAGCTGCAGCTCGGGTCGGGCCGTGCCCAAGGAAACAGGTCTCTGCATTCTCTTAGCGCCTCGTTTCACCAGACATCGGTCTTGGGAGGACATTGGTCCTTTTGGATCATATCAGAGTATTCGTGATCTAATTCTCTCGTGAATATAATAATAATAATTCCGAACTTCTACAAAACTTTAGGTATCTACACATACAATAACACTCTTCTGGCCCCGAAGTTTATTCAATATGTATGAAAATAAATCACATATTTTTTTATCCTACTCGTTTAATTTACTTAAGACGCACTTTGTCTTATGAGAGTATTGAACATGTAACTAGAAAACTGCAAAATAGTAACATTCTTAGAAAGACAAAAATTGACTCAAGAAACATACATGGTAATTTATAAATCAATAAAAGCTCCTCCTTTTCAGCATTGATCCACTATTTTGTACTCGAGTAACGAAGAAGGCGTAAAAATTTTAAAATTCAACAAAACAGAGCAATGGGAATCTTTATAAGGCGACGTACACAGATAACAGTTTTAAATTGGTAAAATAAGGATCAAACACAATGATTTTTATATATAAAATCTTGAATAATAAAATACCAAAGTACTTCAAAAATTAAATAACATATTCCGCAAATATTCTCGGATGCGATGCAAAAAATTCTAATGTAATAAGAATTCCAAATAGAAAGAAAATAAATACACAAAAAATTCAGAAATATTATCATGTTCGAGAAGAAGTGCAGAAATCACAGAATAAAAAAATATATTTATTATATTAAATTGAATAATATTAGTTAATTCTATTTTCAAGTAAATAAAGAAATATAAATAAAATAATCAATCTCTTGATTGAAAAAAAAGTTAAAAGACTCTCAAGTAAATTAAATAATTAAAAAAGTGTTTTTCACCACATCTATGATTAAGTTGAATAAACTTTTTAGGGCTTAGCTTGGAAAAGTCTATTTGACTTTTTATAAATCAGATATCAAAATCAAGATTGTTGCTCTGTAAATTAATTTTGGCCTAAAAAATGTATTATGTAAACACAAATTTGATATATAATACCATATGTTTTCGCAACATTGTCCAATGTCAATGAAAGCATTGCCTGAAAGTTTTTTCTGTTTTCACTATTACTTATGTATATGTGTTTCTATTAAAAAATTGACTCACCGCCAGCACTGGCTAACACGTGCACATCGTTCGTGGCGAGAGACTATCCGCAACCCTCTCTGATCCAACCCTGAAAGAATTAATTCACATTAATGGTACAATCGAGAGGCTCGAAAATATTTGTAGGTCAAATGTATTTCAAGAATCCATTCGCTATCATTTTATTTGCAAATTTAACAGTAATTTTCAGTATAAATTATTAGATTAGATTCCAAATAATTGATAATAAAAAGTAATTTTCAGTATAAATTCTTAGAATAGATTCCAAATTATTAATCTTCCTTGTGAATGTATATCTTGAGGGTCGAGTGAAACCGAGTATTTCCCAAGTAAAGGAGTTGACTCGGTTAACAGAGTCATCTTCAAACTTTGCGATCAGCACGGCTCGAGACCAGGAAGAACGGAGTCACACCAGGTTCTACCAAGAACCACGATGTTCAGCATTAATAAGTGTTTTGTTTAAATAAACACAAGATGTTCCTGCTTTTTATATACACGATTGATCCATAATTATAATCCGCCATATTTTAAACATTATATTGTAAATTATATTCAAACATAACTTATATGCACTTATTATTGCTGATTTTCATTTGCTTGCAAGATGGTCAATTCCACGGGCAAAGAGTATCCGATATTCTAGTCGTGCAACTTTCGTCCTCTTCTGCAGTCTCCATGGTCATCAAAATCCGAAGATTGACCTTTTCTTAACTTATCGTCTAATCTGGTATCGCCAGGTTTGAAGCAAAACAAAGCACTCTCGGCATGTCCTTTCGCAAATCGACGCTAACCTTTGCCGATGAGATCCCTCAGATTGCGAAACGACTTAGCAGCTTTCCAACCTTTTCCGAAGTGATAAAATAAAATTTGGCGAGTATGTGTATGGTATTCAATGCGCATTCTTATTTCCTAACAAGATTTGCGGATTTTCCTAAGAAAAACGGCGGATAATTTTGCGACAGTATAACATTTTACTACCTGTCTCCGGTAGGTTATAAAACTAACTTCCGTTCTTTTCTTTCACATTTTTTTCATATTTCAAGATGAATTATATTATTACATTAAAAATACCAGTAAAAAATATTTTTGAAGAATATTGCCGACTCAAACTTATCAACAAATTAATTGATTTATTTATTTTACAGTAAGTGGCATCGATCAATATCAATATATTATATATATTGATATTGATTGATGTCTTTGATTGATTGAATCTTTAACATTCTAGACTGAATGGTGGAGTGTGTCGGTGAGTTTTGAAGGTTCAAGAACGTTCATGAAAGTTCTCGAATGAATTAGAAGGTTTCGGAAGGAGAAAGTTCAAGAAGGTTATATTTTATTCTAAGATTTCCGAACTGAGTGGCAGAGTTTATCGGTGAGTCTAGAAGGTACCAGAAGACTTAGAGAAGGTTCCAGAATGCTCTAGAAAGTTCTGGAAGGAGAAAGGTCTACAAGCTTTCATAAAGATCTATAAGATTCCAAACTAGCGTCAGTGAATTTAGAGGTTCCAGAAAGAATTATAATACTCTAGAAGATTCTGGAAAAGGGGAAAATCCAGAAGATTCCAGAAAGTTCTATAAAATTTCGAATGCTTTAGAAAGTTTTGGAAGGTTCTCTCTAGAGTGTTATGGTAAACATCTAAATCTATCCTTGCTAAAATATTTGTTGATATTTTGGCAAGGCGAAGACGGTCCAGCAAGGCACCGGTGGCGAAACCAGCAAAAAAGAGACGTCAACAAAATTCTATGCTTACCGAATTATGATCCCGGGCCAACCAGATAGTTTATTTATATTTTGTATCTAAACCAATCGCAAGAAACCATCTCAGGTTTAATTAATTCTGTGAGAAATTAATTTATATAAATCCAACGTGTTAAGGTAGTATATTTTAATTTACGAAATGTATTTCAACTATTAGGTCCTTCCATATGAAATTGACGTTTAGTATGGGAGGAACATAAAGCCGATTTTTTTTTATTATAATATATTTATTTAATCAAAGTATGTACCATTGCTATCTATGCACTTTTGCCATCTCATAGGTATTTCATCGATCCCTTTACTAAAAAAACCATTCGGACGGGAATCAATAAAATCTTTGAAGGCGGTTTGGACTGCCCCATCGGAGTTGAATTTTTTCCTTTGCAAGAAGTTATCCAAATTTCGAAAAAAATGGTAATCTGTTGGGGCAAGGTCCGGAGAGTACGGTGGATGTCTTAGACATTCCAATTGAAGCTCCTCTAATTTGGTAGCCGTCTGTTGTGCAGTGTGTGGTCTAGCGTTATCATGAAGCAGCAGTGGCCTAGAGCGATTAACCAGCCTCGGTTGTTTAGCAGCTAGCTTTTCCATCATGGTTTGCAGTTGCTGACAATAGACATCTGCCGTAATCGTCTGGCCAGATTTAAGAAAGCTATAGTGAACGACACCAGCACTAGTCCACCAAACGCTCACAAGTAACTTTTTTGGAGTCAATTTTCGCTTGGGGCATGGTTTGGCTGGTTCGGCAGGGTTCAGCCATTGCGATGAGCGCTTCCGATTATCGTACAGGATCCACTTTTCATCACAGGTAATGATTCGATTTAAAATCCCTTCATTATTGTGCCGGTTGAGTAATGCAACGCAGCAGTCAACGCGCGTTTGTTGATTTGCTTCACTCAATTCGTGAGGTACCCACCTTTCAAGCTTTTTCACCTTACCAATTTGCTTCAAGTGGATTAAAACAGTTTTATCACTAACACCGCAGCCTGCAGCTAACTCGGATGTGGTTTGCGATGGATCCGCTTCCACAATAGCCTTCAATTCTTCATTATCAACTTTGGTCTCCGGCCGTCCACGGGGCTTGTTCTGCAGGTCGAAATTTCCAGAACGAAAACGTTGGAACCAAAAACGCACTGTGTTTTCTTTTGCGGCACCGTCGCCATACACATCATTAATCCTTCGAGCCGTTTCTGCAGCACTGGTGCCACGGTGGAACTCGTACTCGTAAATAACGCGATATTTCAAGTTTTTCATTTTGTAAACTGAGTGACGCAAAGAAAAAAACAATTGAGGAAAAAACAAATGAATTATAATTTTCAAAACACAAATACATGAGTAAATAGCTGTATAAATTTGGATTTGGAATTCCTAGCCAAAGAGAAGATATTTGAGATCAAATTTGCCAGTACGGCAAAACCTCAATTTCATATGTAAGGACCTAATATATTTCTTGTAAAGGAAACGGAGGAAATTAAAAAATATTATTATTATATTATATTACGCTCTTTAAATTATTATAATAAATTGAATAATACTATCATCAAAAAAATTTTTTTTTATTGCTTTCAATAAGAATTTTCAGCAAAATTTTAGCTTATTTTCTATAAATTAAAAACTTAAAATAAAATATGTTTACCTAGGTATCTTATTAATTAAAAAAATCATATAGAAAGATTACAAAATCATTAAAAAATGTATTCTTTTCAAAAAGCACTAAAAAAATATGAATAAGTATTTAATGATTACTTAACTTTTCTGTTTATTTTCATCGTAAGTGTTCATCGCTTCAGTGCCTCCGTTCGATTAATAAATTAAACCAAACAGCATTAACACTCTCGCTCGTGAAATTGGAACTACACAATCGCATTGGAGGTAGAAGAACCCTTCACTTAATCTGACGGCAGATCGATGTGAGTAGATCTATGCGTCTAATCCCCGAGTTAATTCTACCCTAATCGCGGTAAGAAGGGTGGATAATTTATATTGGGGATCATTTTGAGAAATAGAGGCAACAGCCCACTGGATTAAGTCTAGTAATCTTCAGCCGGTCTTTTTCGTAATTATCGGTTCTTATCATGTTTATAAATTTAGGATTTTCCCACTGGTAATCAAAAACAAAAGAACCCCAGGTAACCTATTAGGTTAGCACCATTAATGTTACTGTATAAATAAAATTGGAAATATATAGTTTTCGTACTTGTAGTTAGGTATTTTATTTATTTATTTAAAAGCTAAATCTTTTGTATATGGTTGAATGTCATGTGAGTGCACATTACGTATTTACCAAACAGCTGAGTAACATTATTCGCTTTCTAACGCCCAAGACTATCGCCGTCGCATATCTTGACATCGTTGACCTTTACGCTTTGTACCTGTGCGGTTTGTAGATGCTGTTTTTGTATCATTTGGTAAGAATTTTTAACTATTTTTGAAATTTTCAAAAAAAAAAAACTTTTCAACCGCCTAAAAGTAATACATAACATTTTCTTTTCCAAATTATCTTTTCAACACAGAAAAAAAAATAACACAACAATATCCATACCAACTTTTGTAAACAGCACCCCAAGCCGGCTAGTCACCGTGGGGGAAGTAGAGTATTACCCTACAATTGGAAGGAGGCCTTTGCCGAATGGCGTGCAGATGGAATTTCTGAATAAGAGCTATTATTATTATTATTAATTATCTTTTTATGTTAAATTTTTAATCAAAAAAAAATTTTTCTACTTCACGCTGTACGTTAAAATTTATTTTAAGGACTATCTATTAGGTCAATGACGCTTGTTGATAATCTATCTACTTGGTCAAAAGATTAAAATAAGCTCGGCAATTAAGATTTATATTATCATGACCATACACAGAAAAAATAACAATTATTTTGTGAAGACTTAATAATAGAAAAATAATAGAATAAACTTCATCTGAAGTTTGAAGTTTATTCGAATGGTTAAAATAAAGGCAGGTTAAATGATGATTTTAATATTTTTTGTTTTTCAAGAGAAACCCAAACAACACAAACTATTATTACCACATTCTATTATTTTACACATTCTCTCAAATCAAGCACAATGTTTTTTTTAATTATACAAATGCATTAAGACAGCACGTACGCAATTTGAATCAAATCACTGATATAAATAATTTAACATAGAAATTTCCAAATCAATTTCTGTTTCATTTGTTTTCTCATTCCAGATTGAAATGGAATATATAAAAAAATCTATTTAAATTTTTTGACATATTATATCTTACCAAATGAGAAAAGGCAAAAATGCATGTATAAAAAGAATACCATAGATAAATGAATAGTTAGTACTGATTACCTACTGAAAGATATAGATTATATTTTAAGGGTATCGTAAATGCTCAGATGAAGTAATTTATTTTGTTACTAACAAAAAGTAATAGGATTAACGGAACAGAAAGTAATAAGCCGATTGGTGTTGTTAGGCCCTGAGGATAATTTATGTTAGTTGAAACGCGACAGACAGACAGACAGAGGTATTGTTATAAAAAATTATTCCACAGTAAAGATAGCTAACTTTGTTGAAGCTTGTTGGAAATACGATAAGATTAATAATATTTCAAATCTATTTCGCATTGCAAATTCAGGCAGTGAATATTTTTGACGTATGCTCGCAATATTTTCACTATGTTGTCGTAATATAATGTTTGTATTAACCTCGTTTTTACCTCCGTGCTATCTTATGTACTATACGAAAGATTCAAACTGAAATATGTATGTAATTAAAAAGATCTCCAGATTTACACTGGCTTCTTGTAAGATGAATACCATAGCTTAGGTAATATAAAAAAGAATATGCCGTGTCATTCCTTTAAACTTGTCAGTCATTGTCTGAATAATAATGATGATTGTGATTGCCGTTATCAGAGAATATGAATATTTCACCTCTCATTTAAAAATCATTCATCAGATTTGAGAGTTTGGAAGAAGAGACTGAGAATCTGAATAAAATAACTTATATAGACATACAGACGAACTATAATGATAAGATTAATTAAACAATACCCTTTCCTATCTCTATAAGAAAGTGAGCACGTTTATACGATCTAATGAGAATCTGTTGAACAACGTTGGCTCGGTTTCAATCTAAATAAATTGAGTCATTTCAATCAAAGATTTCATTAGAATTTCAAATAACTTGTAAACAATTAGCATGTATGTTTACGCAATATTAGGTAGGTACTATCAAGTCATCTCGTATACCCGTCTTATCTAATCTTCCCAGATTTAAAATATTTAAAAAAATGTAAAATATATTTTTTTACACCTTTATTGCGCTTAAATTTAAGATCTTTCATCTTCATCCCTTTGTCCTAGTAAGGTCGGGAACCCGAAGACTCGACGAGGTGTTTCCATGTTTTCATGTATGAGTCAATCAGTCTAGACCCATTCTGTTTTCGTAGACATTTTTCTGTTGCCCCTCCCAGCTTCATCTGCGGCGACCCACTGACCGCCTTCCTTCCAGGGTTGACAGGAGGATTATTCTCAGTATTCATTCCTCTGGCATTCTTAAAACATGTCCAAGCCACCTAAATTGTGATTTTTCTATGTAGGGGTTCCATACCGAGTGTGTGCCTTATGTCGACACTTCTAACTCTGTCCATAAATCTGACTCCCGCTATCCCCCTTAGAAAACTCATACCAACAAGCTACTTCATAAGACTTGGACATATTATGAAGAAACTCTAACCAAATAAATTATGTTGATAAATGATTATTTTGAAAAATTTACTGAAAAAACCTTTTTTTATTTATTTACAACAAATGATATGTGAATAGAATAAATAAATAAATTTATCGGATAACTTTTCAATGCGTACCTCTCATTTTTATATTATGTAAATGATAACAATTACTTGTAAATTTGAACCACCAAATAAAAGGTGTGATAGTTGTGGACACTGTTATCAAATACGGTCGCAATTAATACGTATTTTGTTACACGTTTGCTTTACTTTTCTTTTCATCTGGCCTGGTTACGATGGGGACCGTAACTTTAACATTACTGGTAACATCAACTCTCTCCTGGCGGGTACGTAGTGAAGTGATGCTTGATGCCTCTGAATATTGCGCGCTCAACAACACCAGAATGGACTGCTGTCTGATGTCAATCAGATATTATAAATCAAGGAATTTATGATACAGTAAAATAATTATTAGAAAAAGCAGAAAGAATTAATGAATGCGGCAAAATTCATTTATGAAAGAGAAATTAATTACCTATTTGGAATAATTGGCTGGGGGGAGGGGGGGGGGGGGAGAGTACCACAAAAAATACTCTAGACCCTATTGTCAAAACTCAGAAATCCATAATAAGAGTTGTATCAAGAAAACCATTTTTATACCCAGCAAAGAAACTTCGAGCACTTAGCATTCTTAATATACAACAATTTCACGGTAGAATGTAATTATATTTTATCGCAATAATACCGCAATACATCATTCTGCGACACACCACTACATCACTAGACCATTCAAAAAATAAAATACAAGTGCTATGAATACTTTTTTAGACTTGCACAACATTTTGTAATTTTTAAATTTCTGACAAAGTGTTAAATATTTGAAAATTGAATGACTGTATCATAAGACAATAATTATTTTAATTATTTAATTATTTCGCAGAGACTACGCTCCCACGTCTTTTGCCTCCATCGATCGGTCTTTAAGAAATAGTTATATATTATTATTAAATATTAATTTTAAAAGCATTACATTTTTAACAAAGCATGTCCTTTATGTTTATGAAAAAATAATAAAAAAATTGACAGAGAAATGTAAAGGAAAAAAAAAGGGTAACATTTTTCTACAATTATATTACACATAGATACTTCAATTAATTCGTCAGCGTTTGTTAATGCTTTTTAAAAGCTTCGTGTAAGAATTTGACTTCACATTTAGATACCTACAACTAATCGTATATAGTATATAGTACATGTAATCGGGATTAACTTTGGTGTGAACATCTCATTATGTTATCATATGTCTCCTTCCTTCATTGAATGGTAGTGCAAATGAAAGTGAAACAATTTTTTTCGCGTGAGTCATATAAACCCTCTCGGCGGTTGACCTATACGAGTTGTCACTCATAAATGTTCCAAGCGATTGTTTTTTTGCTAGGACCTTCCCAATGCATGCGCAGTGTGTGCCGGAAAAATAGTTACTTGAATTTCATCAGAGAATGAGGTGTACGAGTACCTACTTGCTGATGATAAAATAAATAAATAAAATAAATTTGTACTTGTTTATCGTTTGAATGGTCGGCCGCAAATTCGTTTAAGGATAATTTTCCCCAAAAATGGAATTATTATGAAACATTTTGAAAAGAATATATTTACCCTGACAAAATACACATCTCGTAACTATTTTGACATAAGCGACTAGATCTTAGATCTTGTTCACGTCTTTGGGGTCCATTTAGATGTCAAATGTCAGTATTGCAAATTGTTAAATCACTTGATGTATTTTTTAAATGTGTTTAGAAGTCATACATACATACAGTGACATGACTACGCCATTGTAATGAAATGCCATGTTACATGATGGCCTACAATACGTTTGGCATCGATATTTTTGCGAGTATCGATACTTTTACCGATACGAATATGGACTGTGAAAAAATATATTTATTTACTTATATTACGAAAAGGCTTTGTAATAGTACAAGTTTATTGTATTACCTCTCCTCAATGTTAAAGTCGCCGTAGAGAACCATTTTTTCCTGTACAGAGTGCATATTACGATGCATTAAAAAAATAGGAGATTAAGAGACCAACCAACAATATTCTAACTATTTAAAGAACAAAATGGATAATTATAATATTATTATTTCATAGTCTCGAAACACATATTTAGTGCACTTTTCTGTTTTGCATTGGGCCACAATTTTTTTGGCTATTTTGGCTATAGCCACAAAAAAAACAACCAAATCATGTCTCTTTGTATAAGTGTTTATACTATACACATAATACAATAAATATATCTGATATTTCGTAAGTATTTAAGTAGAGAATTCGTATTCGTTAAATAGATATACCTATTTGACAAGCTGTGTATGGATGTGGAATATAAAAGAAAATTGTCGCGAAAAATTGTGCCAGTGTCATGACTGTCCTTCGCCATTTTATTTTGGATAGCAATTGATAAATCAAGTTTTCAACGTAAATTCCAATAAAATAGCATATATAATTATGAATGAGCGTCATTGAATGCAGAAAGGTACCTACACACATAAGCTAGTTTAGCTAATGACTACCTTGTAACCATTTTAACAATAGCAAAGACACTGATCATTGCCCACTGTATTAATCATTTAAACAATACATTATATACTTGTAGGTTTACCCTTTTTCATGTAGGTACTAAAATAATCGTTAGGTTTTCATAATAATATATTCTAAGATAATCCTCTTACAAAAGGTTTGAAACAAAACATCTATATATGGTTATGTGTTCAAATATATTCCTAACAAATAATACCAGTACTTTACACCAAGATTAACCATTGTACTCCTTTATATTGAGATCAAAACACATCGCAGGTGTAGATTAAAATAGAAGACTCTGTAATTTATCTGACGTGAACTTAAATGGAGGCTGAATAATGTCTCAAGTGTGGCAAAATGTGAAACACACGAGACGACCTTCAGAAGGCGGACCAACAAAAATATTTTGTCAGTACATCTCAGGAAATAATATTACTTAATCTCTCACCCACATATTTCCTGCACGAATCACCATTGTTCGCGAGAGTTACTTTTAAAATAAACCTACGACGTCTTCACGTTACGTCTTCAGTATTAAAGGTGTCAAGAGTAAAGACGTAATACACCGACATACTAAAAATAATGGGTAACGACCTCGAAATACGACATTGTTCATTCATTTTCATGTCTGATCGTAAAAACCGATAACTTGAAATTATAAATTAAAGATTCCCAGATATTCTGCATCAGATAATAATTTTTGATACTGCCATGAATAATATATTTTTGGAATTTTGTTTTTGATGGCTCATATTTAAATATTTAAAAATATAGAAAAACGTGGGTCTCAAATAAGTATTCTTCATTTAATATAAAAAAAATATTTTAAATATAATCAATGTGTTAAATAAAGATATGGCTTTGAGGTAATCGACGACTTGACGTATCTCAGTTCCACCATAACCGTAGAAAACGAGGATCGCAACAGGAAACAAGACAATCTTCTCTTTTCTCCCAGTGTTAAAATCAAGAAATGTCCACAGAAAACAAAGATTAACCCCTACAAAACTATCATAAAAACAGAAGTGACACTTGAGTGCGATGCAAAGACAATGGCAGCAAGGTCTGCAAAGATGCTGGACATATTTGAGAGAAGAGTGCTACGCAAAATCCTGGGACCCGTGAAAGATGCTGAAACTCGGAGAATAAGGTACAACAACGAGCTATAGGTATAACATTTTTAAGGTTCCCAAGCTCTCTGCACATGCTCGTCTGAGTAGGCTGAGATGGGCGGGGCATGTGCAGAGAATGCCCTTACCGCGGATGCCGAGGAGGAGCCTCGAGGTACATCCGGGTGGAAGAAGATTCAGCAGACCTGGACTGCGATGGGAAGATGAGGTTAGAAGGGATGCGAACCAAATACTGCGGGTGACAGACTGGAGGACCGCAGCGGGAGACAGAAGGGTTGGAGGCGAGGACTGGTGGAAGCCAAGGCACGATATCAGCTGAAAAGCCATTGAAGAAGAAGAAGTTAATTAAAGAAGATAACGAATACATTTAAAACATGTGAAAGTGCTTTCAAATGAAATATGGCTAATTTGAACTATTAGAGAGATCAATATTTAATAAGTAACATTTTTTTTTTTTAAATCAACGGGTCATTGATGCTCCTGAGATATTCCTTTAGTGAGTGATTATAACAAATTAAATAAGAATTTTACGTTGTTTATTGTTCTCTTTATTATATTTTTATTGATCTTTGTAGATAGAAAATAAATTTTTCTTTAAAACATTTTCTTACTACAAAACAAACTCGTAGCTTTCAGAAGTTATTAGAAGATGTTTGCGGGTGGATTAAAATAAACATATATGTATTATGAGTATTAAGTATCTTTGCACAAACAAAGAGAAAGAAAAATATAGAAATAACCATATTATTTTCGGACAAATATATCATTTCACATTCCTACAGTTTTTTTAAGAAATACTACGCGTTTTTTCAAATTGGAGTTGGTATACCTGTACCATTTTTGGTACATACATAAAAATATGTACATACATAAACGGGCTTGTGTTACAAAACCAAACTACATTTGCTTTCGTAAAATTTATTTACAACAATTAGTCTATTTGGACGTCGTAAAACGCCGTTTCACCGTTTTTCATCTTCGGATTTGGTGTCAGCTAAACGTCGTTACATAGTTTCTTGTGACACTTTTAACGGTCTTTCTACGTGCTTTGTGAAGTCAATTTTTGTCAAGTCAATTCTTGGTGTAATTACGGGTATATTCTATGAAGTTTTCGCTCCACGGCCGTAAAAACAATCGACTCTCGTCACACCGTATCGATTGCCGAATCGGAATTTTTCTTTGCGAGCGTTGCCTGACCGCATAATTTTAATGACTTGATAATTGTTGCAAGTTGTGTTACGCTGTTACGCTCTTGCACGAACTATGGCAAAACTCAACTGTTGACTATACGAATGGAGTAATGTTCCACAAATTTTATGCAAAGATATTAGTAATCGAAATCGGTTTTAATATGTACACGCAATGGAAGCAAATAACGCTTAATAATATTATCATTGTAACAATTCTTGCGTAAAATACTCTTTCATAAATCACGAATGTCGGCGTATTGTAATTGCTTTTCTTGAACGCATTCAATGTGCGGATACTTTCAATTGGTTGAGAAAAATTGTAATCTTTAAAACAAGCCAAGGTTCAGTTTCAACTCATACAATGTCCTGTGCTTGTACACGAGTGTTGTAAGATTTTCAATAAATCAATGACCACTACGTGCACCTACATTTTACGAGTATTGGTCATACTATATTTGGAATAATATTTTCAAATCAAATAATACCATCTTACTTTCGATATGGCCTTATATTGGTCTATTTTATAAAATGAAAAATTGTTTCATCTGCTAGGAAAAAAATAAACATTATAAAAGAGATGTGCATTATACGTGAAAGGTGTCTCGGTACGAAATACTTTATTTCTGAACAGTAAAAAAATATTGACATAATATAATATATATGTAGGTACATACTACATATACATATGGTAAAAATCCACATTCCTCATTTTTTAGAGGAATTTTATGAAACCATATTTTATTTGATGAATAATTAAATGAATATTTCATCAAGAAACACTAAAAAGAAGATGAGTAAGTTTTTCACAATGAAAATTTTATATTCAACCTAGTTATAATGTTGTCGCTTCCACTAGTAATCTGAAATAGGAAATCGTGATTATGTATGAACATGATTTATAAAGAATAATTAAATGAGACATATACAACGTAATAATTCAGATAAATTATCTATTATGTACCTTCATACATCTAAAAATGTATATTTTTATTTAAATATATTATATGCAATACTATTTTATTCAATTATTTAACCTATATCTATGATAAATTGAATTACTATACTAAGTGGCTTATAAAAATGCCAGTTATTAAATTTTTAATGAAAATATTTCGGAACCTTAAATATTTCGCATAATATTACAGTGAATTTTTGAGAATATTCGGGATAATAAAGAACACCTCCAATCCTATGAACTTTCATCCATATTTCTCCATTCGTTAAAAATTATCATTCAACAAATTTGTTCCTTTTGAAAACTTTCACTAATTTCCATGGGAATCCTGGGACAGAACTTTGGTTTTTATGTTCGGTCGCAGCTGCGTTTACCCTTAATTACTGTCCCCCAATGTAGAAAGACCAACGTAAAATAATATATATTATAAATGCAAATAATATTGAGGGATTGTAGGACTCTACGTAATAGGTGATTTGTATGAAGCAAAATTATTAAAATTAAATATCAGAATTAAAAAAACTTTTTCAGATAACAAGTTGTCATATCAAGCCAAATTAGCTCACCTAAAAACACAATCAAATTATAATTGTATTTGTATTTATATAATGTATTTATGGATTTCCTTTTCACAAAATCGTTGAATTTTTTATTTTTTTTATTAAATTTATTTGGTAAATGTACAAACTAGTAGGCTTATGGTAAAAAAGAGAATGATGATGATTTATTAAAAAGGGAAATTATCATTTGGTGTAAATTGTTTATACACATATTATTTTAAGTGTTTCAATTAACTAGCTAACTAAGTAACCATCACGCCGTTTCCCCGCAGGGGTAGGCAGAGAGGATAGAATGCCATATTCTTCTGTCTTAGCACACCACTTTTTCTTCGGCTACATTCATACATCTTCTCATACAAGTTCTACGGTTGTTGAGGCTTTTAACAGGGCCATCCTCAAATACTTGTTGTATCTGCCAGGTATTTCGCGGACGCCTTCTATTCCTGTTGCCTTTAACACTCGCCTCATGTATTTTCTTAACCATCCTTTCATCGCTCATACGTTACACATGACCATCTCAGCCCTCCTTTCTTTATTCAATTTTTATATTAATATTATTCGTTTATACGGTTAATTCTTGCAAAAAAACGTACTTCTAGTTAATTACAATAGTTTATTACACATCACAAATTGTTTGGACGAAAACTGTTCTCACAATATTAAAATAAATATTTAAAAATCCAGTAGTAATTATTATTTGATAGTTATTCGAAAAGTTTAAATGGTATATCAGGATTTAAAAATATTTATTTGCAATTCAATTAATCCATTTTAATATTGATCAATGTAGTGTACTTTTTCAGGGTTAATAAAATATTTTAAAAAAACGCAAGAGAAGATATGAGAAAAAATGATGAAATTTGCTCATTCTGCTAGACGATCGCCTTATGAGAGGCGCAGTAACAACAATTAAGTTAGAATGGCGAGGGAATCCCCAATCACGAGACCCGGCAATTGATTTTATTGCATTTCATTGCATTCTATTCAAATTTATAAATTATATATTTAAATAACAAACCAAATTAAGAGTGTCGTAATTTTCAATCAATTAGACAAAAAAATCATTAGCTCAATTTTTAAATGGACAAGCACTTTGGGTCAGTTTAAAGATTGTTTACCTCAGAAGGTATTTTGTGGATTCCTCTAGTATTACATATGTCAGTATGTCAATATAAATAATGTGCTTAGTGATCCGGAAACTCTCACATACGGTATGCCACAAGGAACTGTATTAGAACCAATGCTATTCATAATTTACTTGTATGCGATTTTTCAGGTGAAAATTTCTGGAAAACTTTATTATTATGCCGATGATACTGCTATTTTGATAACTGGTGATTCATGGAAAAAGACGTAAATACGATAACAAAATACTTTGACTGTAATTTTTTATCCATAAATGCTGAAAAAACAGTATACATCCCTTTCTCATTAAACCTACATAATATTCCAAACAATATAGTTTTAAAAATACATAGTCCTAACTGCAAAAGTGAAAACTATTGCTCTATAATCTTGACAAATTAAATATGACGAATTCTGTTAAGTACTTGGGTATTCTTATAGATCAACAATTGAAATGGAAGAATCATAAAAACATGATTGTGAATAGAGTTCGAAAAGTGATATATATTTTTAAGATTACGTAACATTTTAACGGTTTACTCACTTAGAACATTATATTATGCTTTTGTACAATCTATATAACAATACGGAATAATCGGTTGGGGGGGGTTCTTATAAAAGTTACTTGCAGACTCTTAAAACAACTCAAAAATTAAGTTAAAATTTTAATTAATTATAGATTGTAAAAAAAAACAGAACCTTCCATACAGATTTACTTTTTAAAGTAATTAATGTTCCAACATTAGACAGATTAAACAAAAACACCTCAATTTTACAAATACATAAAGAAACATTCACTCAATAAAATATAAATACACCACAAACTCATAATACTCATAATCATAGTCAAAGAGCGCAAATAATAGGATGTTTAAACATTCCCAAATACAACAAAACAGCCACACAACACTATTACACTTATCTAGGTGTCAAATCTTTCAATAACTTACCAATGAATATTATAACTAAAGAACACTATACAAAATTCAAGAAACACATAAAACAAATAGAATTATACATAATTTTAAAGAAATAGTTAGTAATATGTAATATTTTTATTTTCAATAAATAATTCTATAACAATAAAAAAACTGTGATCTGTTCTGAGTTACGGTTCACCCCCTCAAAGAACGATGGCTTCCTTGAGGAAACCTTAGCTGTCATTTTTTATTTATTTTTTAAGTTTTAAAGTAGATAATAAAATAATTTTACGTTTCCTAATATATTCAGCATTAGATATAATTATTTTAAAGATACAATTATCCAAAAATAAGTATTATGTATCTTTTTAGATTTCTCTTAAAAGTTTTTACTTTACTCGTATATTATTTTCATATTATACCCCCGGTGGTTTCATACATAATTTCATTCCACTGTTCATGTTGAAGTGTGCGTTCTTTTTGTTTCGGAAAGTGACACGTGTTATTTAGCTCTTAAAAGTTAAGTTGATTTTTTGGTCACGGCACTTCAAGAATATATTGAATTGCTGTCAATGTGTGCATTATCACTGTTTATGCGAGAAGATAAAGTTATTTATTTTATTTTATTTATTTTTATTTATATATCTTTATTTAGTTAATGATACATTGTTTATCATTAGCCAATATTAAATATATTATATATACCGCTTCATGCTTGACAGCAATGCAACAATATACTTAACGTAGTATTGCCTTGTATCGGTATATATCCTTGAACTGCCATGATCAAAAATCGACCTACATAAATGTAAGGTATTTTGAGATCAATAGATTGATATACGAATATACATGAACCATCAAAAAATTCAAACTGAAATATAAGAATAAAAACATTTCAAAACAAATCAGTTAATAGAAAAAACACCACAGTTTAAAAATATTACATTAAATTTATCCAGAAATTCAATCGGAAGAGAATTAACTATTTCTTCAACAGATACGAAAACTAAAATTTTATTTTCCTGATACATGTTGTAAAAAAGAAATATTTTAATTCGCTTCAAAAAACAAAGAACGAGGAGTTTTTCAAGGTGATATATATGTTTGGAAATGATTGTGTGTTATTACAGTTTACGTAATGGAACATCACCGAACATTACTCGAATTCTGCCCAGCCTGAAAAATACACATTCACAAAAAATAATTTATTTTACTGCTTATTATATTGCAAATTTCGACTGCGCATCCATCGTGCTATTGTTCACTTGAAATGGCTAATTAAAATATTTTAATTATCTCCCACTTAAAAAAAACATTGCATAATTTATTGCAAAGTAGATGATTGTTTTTGACATTGAATCATTCTTTCGTAACCATTATAATAATATGAATTAATATTTATAAAAATATCTTTCAGAGTATTAATATTAATCAGAAAAAAAGTTCTTTCACTTCTATTGCGTGGAGATTGGATTATTCTTAAGCTATTTTTGAATACGTTTGCGAAATTATCACCCCCCCACCACCGAGCTTATCGTTATTTTTTATGGAGGGCTTAAAAATTGGCAACGTTACCTTTGAATTTTGTACCTCATCTTACTGATAATATTTAAAACTTTGTTTAGATAGGTAGCATCCGTAAAGGCTTTTTTAAAAAAAAACGTTACTTTCATTTAATGTTTGTAATTTAACACAAATTATTTGGTCGAGAACGTCGAGAACCATCGAAAACGAATTCTGTTTGATGTAATTTCAGGAATGTTGATTTCATAATATCTCCAAGTACTCGTATTATAACACATTATGTTATTTTTCGGAATGAATAATATTAATCTAACCAACAAGTTAAGATATTTTTTCTGAAATACTCAGTCACACCATCCACACTATTTATTTCTACTTTCGGTTTCTTTCATTATAATTGTTCGAAGAATATTTTTTCTTCTAAATGAAGGTTTGAACTTGTTGGTGGCATTATTATTAAAATAAAACATAAATCACTTTGTTTTCACCACTTTATTAGATATATTCTACATGTTTCGAGAACAATGTTCTCTTCTTCAGGATTGTTTGGGTAAATACTCTATTTACATGATATATATATATATTTCAATATCGTTTTCTGATTCCACGATGTTCTGTATTTTTTTTAGTATGTGTACATGCATGAAATATTTTGTTCCAGTATTTGAATTTAAGCTGAAAATTTGGATGCATTAATTTTGATCATTAGTAGCTGTCCTTTTATTTGCCAGTCATTTTTTGTTATCTCCTTATCACTGCCTACTGGCTCAGTGTACCTTCATACAAAATACATTACTTTCTTTTGATCTCGTCTTTATGTGGATTTTCATTCATTGTTCACAGTTCAGAAGTCAGCAGTGCGGTTTGGTAAGTAAATTTTTTCCATATCTTTTTATTAGCTTTAAATAGCATACTTATTAAAGTTTTAAGAAAAAAATATTTATTATATAATGTCTTATTTTATATTACACCTATGTCAATTATAATCAGAACCCTACAAGCCAAGAAGATAACATAAAAAAATCGAAATTTATGTACTAACTATATAATATATAATACTACCATATAATACTAGCCATACAGAATATACCTAACAGATATCTACTTACAATAACAAAGATTCATATGTATATATATATTTATTTAATAGGTAATAAGTACTTATAATTTCTTTTATAACAATAATAACTAGCAAATATTAACAATCAAATTATTTTTATATGTTATACCTCACCAAAAAGAATTATGATTCTTGTGTGTGCTGAGGAAATTATTATTATTATATATATATATTACGTCATCTATCTTAAAATTTTGATTCATTTCAACTAAAAAAAAGGCGTATGTACTTAGAGATGAACTCAATTTAAATAAATAATTATTTATAGCGCAAAATTATCTTACATTCTTCTCAAAAAATTATTTTTTAAAAATACAAATATTTCGGTATTTCAAGTGAATGATTGAAAATGGAATCGTTAAATAAATTGCGACATTAAAAAAAAAAAAAAAAAATAGAGATGCGAACGCGGAATAGGTTAGTGTAGCATCAATATTATTATTACTTTCAAACTAAAGTAATCGTTTATTTTACATATAAAATAATTACTAAATTGCTTGTGCTCTGGGATGAGGCACGAACCACCGACTGTAACCACTATACCTAAAAGCTACTCTAAGCAATCTTAAACGATTAACATTTTTTATTATCATTTACGTTATTTATTATTATTCATTATCATTAATTAAGAACGATATTATTTTAATATGAAACAAAACAAAAATATTTCTTCAAAAAGAGAAAAATAATTTAAAGAGTATACAGTTGTATCCTGACGAAGGGGCCATGGGCTCTAAAAACATGTTGATATATTTCAATTCAAAGGTGGTGCAAACAAAGTTCATTTTTATTATTTACGAGTATTGTGTTGGACAAGAAAAACCAGCGGCCCTTAATCGGACCTTTTTTGCCAATCTCCATATGTTGGCCGTGATAAACATTTTTGCCAATTTCCACATGTTGGCCCTGTTAAATATTTTTAGAAAAAAAAGTGAATTTTTATATTTTGATTTTAATTTTGATATGTACGTAGTATTGTTAATTACATTTTTAATCACATGAATTGTGAGCGCGAGCGCGCAGATGAGCAAGAATAAATAAAACCCTTTGGGTATGCCTAGCGCGCTCGATGCATTTTTTATTGAAAATAACCGCATTGAAAAGTTATTTATTGTAATTGTAATTTTTTGGATGTATGTTTTTTAAAGTTTATTTTTTCGTTATCACGTGTATAATATACACTGTATATGGCTTTACATGATTTTATGTAGAAAATATTATGAATTTGTGTAGCCCAAATATACGAAAATATTGCACCAAGCTTGGCGAGCCTGGCTCCCTTTTTACCGAATATCTCCATGAAGGATAAACCTGAGACACATTTGTTAATGAAATATAATAAAGATAAAATAAAGACATGTAAAAATAGTATGAAATAGCTATAAAAAATGTTTAGTTACATGGTTTATTGATATTTTGAATGCGGGACCACTGCTCATAGAGCTGCGACTCGAGTTATGAGTAGTGATCCCGCCGTCAGACAGATGTCGGTGTCATCGGTTCCCGAAATGCCGACCTCTGACTGGTCGTTGAAAATGCGCCTGGGCGTGCGGGCCCTGATAATTTTACTGAATAAATTACGTGGCGCAGGAACCCAGAATTCAGTTCTGCTCCTGCGTTCACCTCCAGATCTACTTGCGAATTTCTCTTCTTCTCTACTCGACTCCTGCTTCAACCTTTGGACCGCTCTAAGATTCTCAGCGAAATTTTTTACGATCTCGCTTTCGTCTGAGAATCTGCGATATCGGCTCCATCAGGTTGACCTGACCGTAGGGCGGTGGAATCACCCCCCTATTTTTGCGCGTTCCCGTCAGGAACAAGTATAAAAACAAAAATAATTTTAGATAAATCGAAATATTTTATTAATTTTAAGAAAAAAGTTGATACCTATTATGTTTTAAATAAAACGTCTTTTAAATGCTCTCCTCGGCTTTCTTTACAGGAGTGAATTCCTCTGAAGATTGACTCAATTTAAGATAACTTTATCAAATAAAATAAGCCTGTACCGTGAATGCAACTTTCGATATTTAATTTTAAATCATAACAATTGTGGTTTATTTGTAGAAAACATTGATTTTAAATAACACCACAAAATATAATAAAAAGTAGTTAAGTCACTACTTTTTATAGGCAATTTAAGTCTTATTTCTTAAAATTGTTGACTCAAAAAACTTTTCTTGCACTAAGTTGATGACGACATTGCAGTTGACATGTGGTACTATCTTGTTGGAACCACATGTAACTCAAATAAAAATTCATCCTTTTTTGCTACAAAATTCGAAATTCCAGCTTTATTAAAAAATATATAGTTCGATGATACCACCATACCAAAAACCACACCGTTGAGTGACTTTTTGCGGATTCCAAGGCTTTTATTGAATTTCTCGTGGATAAACTTCACACCAAATATTACAATTTTGCTTATTAAGTGTAAATGTGCTTTAACCAAAAAGATGATTTTTACGCCAAGTTGTCGTTGTTGAAAGGTTCATTTCATTCAAACAATAAGGAATCAATAAATTTGTATATTCTGTCATACTAGCTTTTATAGCAGTAATATTCTATTCACTTCTTGAATTTCGACGTCTTATTGATAGATTCCTGAAATAATAGGTATTATTTTCGGTAATATCGTAAAGAGTAAAATTATTTTCAAATTTTGCAATGATTTGCCGAATAGAGAGCACAGTTCTATCGGTTATGTGTACCGTAAGTTTGACAAAGTTCACGTATTCACCAACGAACGCTTATTTTCATAAATTTTTTGGATAATAAACAAACGCTGTGCAGACGTGAACTACCATGGTGGATTATCAGAGTATACCAAAGTAAATACGATCAAATCAACGATATACGAATTTATTCAGGAATCTCAATAAGAAATTTTACAGGAATTCAAATCCTGGAGGAGGCACAAAGGCGTCATTAGGACCGAGTTGGGATTTTAGGTTCCCTTACATTCATGTAAGGGAGAAAGGTGTCTGGTGAACCATTTTGATTTGTCTACAGAATATTGATTAGTAACCCGTACAGGGAATTTGTCAACAGTAACCCTTTCCGTCAAGATTTAATTATAGTTAAGTTATTTGGAGTGAAACGGAATATTTATAAATAAATTATCGTGCATAAATGTGGGAGAATTAAATGTTTCAGAACAGTTGTAATAATTTATACATAATAAACTCTGGGTACTCAATTAGAAAGATGAAAAAATATTATTGATTTTGGAACGTGTGATTCTAAAAATAATATTTGGAGCCAAGAATGAAAACAGAGTATCTATATCTACGCTGCAACCTCGAATTAGACTAAAAATTTGGTAAACTCAACACAACCGTTATCAAAAGTAAGATGGGGTGGTCACGTACATGAAGCGTATTCAGTGCGATCCGCAAATAAAGTGTTTGAGGCAAAACCTATTGCCCGAATGAGTCTCGAAAGACCTCAGGTACGGTGGTTCGAAATCATTACCTAAGGTCCTATCTAAGATAAACACACAAAATACATACACATTTATGTTTTAAGAGATTAGGTATTTTTCTAATTGAATAATTAAATACTATCAACACAATCTTTATAAATTATCTAAGAGGCTGTTTTTAAGGATTTAATGTTGAAAGGCGCAGTTTATTTGAATATATAAACGATAGCTGTTAATATGTAAACATAATATATCTATAATTGAATTAAATAAAATGTAATTTTTGATAAAAAAATGATTATTCAAAACACTCGCATGTAGAAGAGATAAAGAAATATCTGTAAAATGCCAGACATATGAATCGCAATGGATTGATTAAGCTATAGGAGTAGGTACGTGATTAAAAACAAGAGTTTTGTCATTTGTATACGTAGTTGTTTGATAATTTTTAAATATATTAATTAAAATAAGAGGATGCGATGCTTTCAATGGAAGTTCATAATGTTTATCCTTCTTAACACATCTAATATAAACGAATGAACACAAGCGCATAGTTAAGTTTCACAAAATTGCCACGAAAACGATGCAAAATAATACAATGATGGACACCAGGATATTAAATTCAGACTAATGATGAGAAAAATTATAATTATGTGTCACAATCGAATACCAATCATCGTCGTTTATATCTCATCACTATTACGGAGGCTTAATTTTTATTTTTTCTGCTTTAATATGTTTTTCTTCTGTGCTGCCGTAAATAACATCCAATCCTATAATATTAATGATATTCAAACACTACTTTCCAATAAAAGCGATCCACAAACAACAAACAAATTAATCACTAGAATTTGAATAATTGTGTTTTCAGGCGTAATTGTTATTCAACCCAAGGTAACGCGGAAGTAATTACACAATATCCTGACGAAAATTGTGAATGTCACTTTCTTTGTTTTTATTTCTAGCCATGGCAACAGCATTTTATAAGACAGTAAGCCACCGTTAAAAAAAACATTGAAGAAAGATGTGAATTTCTAGGGCGTTTATATATTTTTAAGATAATCAATCATGTTTTATCAAATGTCATTAAATATTCTTCGTTTTTTTAGTATGTCAATGCTTATTAGTTATATATAGTATCCAGCATAACTGAATCAAAAAATAAACCTAACTATTTCATCATTGTAACTATAACGGTGACTTAAAATTTACATTAACTATATTTTTTATTCACTTACCATAGATGTGATCTAAAACAACATATAACGTAATCATGTATTATTTATATATTAAAAATCTAATTGCAAGTCTGCTTAAAGTGATTAAATGTATGCATGCAAATATTAAACTGTTCTTGTACAATACATCCTCTGTTTATTATTATAATAAATATAAAAGATTTCACATATAATGAAATATGTAAAATTTTTCAACAGTTCTCAGATTTTTCATGAATCCCTTTAAGAAATTGTTTTCTAACGAATGTAGTAAGTACGTAAATACGTATACAAACATATGTACGTATTTACTTTCCTGACTATTTTGCAATATTTTTTACCATCAGATAGCTATTAAAACAGTATATGACATTATTATTTTGAAGACACTCTGGAACCCTATTTCGAATGTTTCTTGGCAATTTCTCCCCAAAATATTTCCAGTTTAGGGTATTGTGGATGAAAGAAATTAGATATCAATACCTAAAAAACTCAGTGTTTGCCTGTCTTTCTGTCTGTTCTCTATACAAATCCACACCGTTTGTCCGATTCGATTCACATTTTTCATACTTATGCTTTAGGACTCGGCGGGGAACAAAGGCGATAATTTCCCCTCTATTATTTTACCCCTTTCCCTCCTCTGACATATTTTCTAAGCAAATCAAATCAAAATTTGGAAACTTATTCTTAAGGTAATGTATTTGACATTTCCTCCCTATTCTTTCAACCTTTCCCATCCGCTGATATATTTTCAATGCAAATCTGTACCATTTGACCGATCGGACTCAAAATTTTGCGTTAGGACTCGGCGGTTAACATTGGTGATATTTACCCCCTATTCTTTTACCTTTTCCCCTCCTCCTGATATATTTCCTATGCAAATCTATACCGTTCGAATCGAAACTTTGTTTACCCTCACAAATTTATTTTAAACTTAATCCTTAACTCGTGCAACGCCGGGTATGAAGAGCTAGTTACGATGTTAATCAAGTAATCTTGTGAATTTACTTTCAAAATATAACAAAATTGAAATTTTTTACAAAAATTGTAAATATGAATCCGTCGATTCCACTTTCGTAATTTGAGTTCAACCAAAAATTTGATTAAAAATCATAATGATGCTGTTTGGAAATGTAATTCAACACTGGCAACTTGTAATAAAATTAAATTTCTGGCTTATTTTAATGAAATAATGAAGAGGTAACAGAGAAAATAAAAATTGTCGTCTTTCTTCTAAATTTATGATTTCTCGCTTCGTTCTACTTGAAAACAGATGTTAATTCTTTTAATGCCTTTATAAAGCTCATTTTTACCATTGTTTTGGAAATTTATTTTAGAATAAAATAGGTAATTGTTATCCCTTGGTAATTGAAGACTCACTTTACCTTTTTAATTTCCCGGATTTTTCGGGAGTTTGGCTCTTTGTTAGTTTCTTAAGAATGCATGGTTAGTTCAAAGCTAAGTAAGTAACCCTTTAATTTGGCGTAATTTTGCCGCCATCACAAGCTAGAATCTGCCATTAATTATTCTTTAAAAAAACTTAAATGTCTCAGGCAAATTCTTCCTCACTTCCACAATCGCCGGCCCCGTACTTTGCCGGGTCTCACATTCTTCTCAGCTGCGAGGACACATTCCTTTTTTGCAATTTATGACATGTAAGGACCGGAATATATTACACCCTCTTACCCGTACGCACCGAGTTGAGAAAATAAATTTCCAAGGAAAGTAACGAAAACCATACGAAAAAGATGTTTCTGTGTCTGAAAGAAGAAGAAAACGCTTGAAAAAATGATTGTTACTTTTCTGCTCGTAGGTTTTTTTTCGAAGATATATCCTAGTATTTTGAAGTTTGTATTACAGTTATAAATCTTTGCTCGAAATGTTTGAAGGCATTTTCTGTAGAAGTTGGCTCATGAAAAGGGGATAAATATACTGTGATATGTAAACATATCCGGTACTTATATTTGTTCCTTTTTATTAACAGCATTTACATTCACAACGTTTTTGATCATCGATCTCAAACTTAAGGGTTTGAAGAATTTAACAAGGAAAGTTAGAAAACAAGCATGAAACATTTGGAAAACCTTTCACTCTTAAATACAAATCTACTGCGTGGTCTTTGGGTGACTGCTTCCTTTTTGGTGCGTGGGTCGTCTTTGTGCGGTGATTTTCTGAATGCATGAAGAAAATTCGTGGAGTTGGGTGAACAATTCAACAACTATTTCGTTCACAATAAACTTTTCGCTGACATTCAGAGAGGGAGGAATTTCTTATGCAGGATTTGCCTACGCCAGGCGGACATTTTGTAAGTAATAAGAGATATCGTTTCGCATAAGTTTTCAATAGTTTTTTTTGTTTGTCCGAAGAAAACAGCTTTACGACCCTTTTTATAGTTTTAATGGATTTAATGTCCGATATTTCTCTTTCATCCCTGGTACGAGAAAATTTACAGTTTACTCATTTTGGGTACGTCACACTCACTTTACCAAATTCATATATTAGTATTCGAAATTAAATACAGCATGTTTTATTATAGATATAAAATTATATTCCACATCTTGGTCTACCTAGATTAATTTTTAATTTCATTCAGTAAACTCCATTCTACTTCACTTAATATGGATAACTATTACACGCATACATATAATATTCATGATACAAACCCAAAATACAGAAAGCTGAAAACTTTTACGCTGATACATACAAGTGCACACTGGATGGATATAATTTTTATATTTTTATTTACGCTTCAATAGGCCAAGAGGCCCAATTACAGAAGGGAAACAGAACACAAAATACCCAGGCTTGAGTAAATGACAAAGATTAATTGTGATCTCACCGGGAATCGATCTCGGAACCCTCGGTGTGAATACGCTGCGTCATACCTACTGGGCTACGAGGGCCGCCAATAATATTATTAAGTTATAAGAAGAGTAGGGATTATATAATTATGAGTGTTTGAATCATTTTTGTATCTTTAGTTAGAAAAAAAAATTCAATTTATTTTATCCTACATTAAAATTTCTATCATCTATTTATTTGTTACATATATTGATTTCTCATGTACCTACCTATATAATAATGAAATATTGTATATTTGAGAGCCCTTAGTCAATATTTAAAAAAATGATTATCAGATGGTTGATATTCTTTTTAATCAATTAGGATAAATTATTTAAAGTAAATTTTCAATATTAATTAATCAAGTATTAGTAGAAGTCCGCTGCATTCGCGAATGGTAAAGTGCATTTCAATTTTCTAACCAATGTATTGATGAATAATTTCTAGCGTACCCTGACCAAATACGTAGCATATATTGAAACTCAAATAAGTCTTAAGATAATCGTAAAAGACAGCTATAAGTGTAATAAAGTATAATAAATATAAATTTAAGCGATTTTCCTAAGAATTATTAAAACGAGCCCTAAAATTCATTAATTTGAGATTTTTCACGGCTTTTATCCTAATGTTAGGGGACATTTGGTTTTACGTTTTTTGATTTACGGTTTGATTACGGTTTGACGATTTACACATGTTTAAAAGTGTTTTTTTTTTCAATGTTAAAAAATACCGACACATAATTTTTCACTTCTACTAATTTAGTAGTTATTAAAATTGATATTAATTTTGATTCTAAGCTCGTGCTGGAATTAAAATTTACCAAATAAAAAAAGATTAAAACTTCTTACTCCGACGTTGTACGATTATAGGGTCTCCATTAATAAAGCCACTGGGAACTTTTGAATATTCAAAATGAAAGTAAGATTCACCATTTTCGACAAATTATAAGTATATGATTGAAAAATTGGTTATATAGAATGTTTCACCATGGCCACCATTAGCAACAAAGCTGTCATTCATTTTATCGATCGATATGGCAGTTATTTTATGGTGCAAAATGATTTTTTTAATTTAAAGTGTATAAAACTTTGTGATGTAGGCATGTTGAGTAATTCCATCACTACCATGGTTTCAAGAGGTAAAGTCTCAAAACTATGGTCGTGACAAAATAACTCATGCCATAATAAGTTTATGTGTTACAAAGTTTAGTTTAGTGTAAAACTAAAATATAGTCACTTCACTCTTCCTATCACTGATTTAAAATGCGAATTACAAACTAACGTATCACGTATTAAAACAATCTACGCCATTTAAAAATAATATGTGCGAAATTCTTTCACGTACCTACGCTTAGAATGTGCATTATGTGTGTAGTAGATACGTATATAATATGAACCTACATATCGCCAAAGAGATATTATCTTCGCTTTCACTCTACTACAGTTAGGTCAATATTAAATCAGCCTCCCGTCAGATGGGTACCAATTATATCTATATCAAGCCGTAACTGTTCTCTTACAACTTTTATATTCAATTAAAAAAATGTTCCTCAGAACCGATCCGTAACCGTAGGAAGCAATTGTAATGTGATGTAATCAGTTATAATGTAATTCATATAACCAACATAGTAAATTTGATTCGATAATTATTCTGCGATGTTTGTTGATAAAAAATAAAAATCATTCAATTGGTCGACGGTCATTAGAGTAGATGAAGCCATTAATGTAAAGTACATTTGTAATTTGTAAAATTATGAAATGTATGTCAATATTTTAAGATGTCAATATTTTAAACGCTTATTTTCTTCTCTTTGCACGTTTTAAGAGCAATATTTATAATTTAATCAAATCCTTGCAGTTCACAATAATCATCGATATTTTATAAGAATAACTTTCCTGTCTCGGACCCTAGAGTTCTACTAAAATTGTATCTGAATGACTTTAAGTATATTAAATTTATTTATAATTTTATACGTCATTTATGTTGGTGAATTATGTTGTGAATCCTTTATAGTTAAATGTAATCAATTAAAACCTGGAATCCAGCACCAATAAATATGACACTTTTTTATTACTTGTGTGCCATGCCTAGAAATTTATTACGTTAAATTTTTCAGTAATATAACTTTTGTATATAACGCATATTTATCACTCGAGTAACTCGATTTTATAAATAAAATCAGAATACAAATATTCTCGTGCCTGCTAAATTTATAATATATATATATATAAAACGCCGACGTATACCTAAGTCTCGTTTATTTTTTATTTTTATTCTCGTTTATAAAGTGTTGAGATAACAATCTTAAGATCCCTTCGATCGATATCTTCGAAATACGGCCGAATATTCAAGATGCCACAATGTCACCCAATTGTTTACTATTCATAGCCCAACTTTCTACATTTATTAACTAGGCCGATGTCTGATGATAAACGAGGATGCCGCTTGCCGCACATAGCCCATACCATTTTTAGTAGTACATACTAGCATAATCCATTGGTCACGTCATCACCGTAATGTCTATCTGTCTATCTGTCTGTCTGTTTTCTATACAAATCTATACCATTCGACGATCTGACTCAAATTTTGCATACTTATTATTTAGGCCCCGGCGGATTACATAAATGATGTTTCTCTCCTCCCCGTGATATATTTTCCATGAAAATCTGTATCGTTCGACCGATCTAATTCAAATTTTGCATACTTATTATTTAGATTCCGGTGGATAACATAAGTGAAATTTCCTCCTCCCCCTTTATATTACCCCCTCCGCCCGATATATTTTCAATGCAAATCTGTAACGTTTGACCGATCTGACTCAAATTTTGCATACTTATTCTTGAGGACCCGGCGGGTAACATAGGCCACATTTCCTCTTCCCCTTTTACCCCACTATCTCCCTTTGATATATTTTCATGCAATCTGTATCGTTTGACCAATCTGACCCAAATTGTTTTCATACTTATGTTTTAGCGCCTGGCAGGCCACATTTCCCCTTCCCATTTTAACTTAACCCCTCTCTTTGTTATATTTTCTGTACAAATCTACACCGTTTTACCTATCTGACCCAAATTTTGCATACTTATTCTTAAGGACTCGGCTGGTAACAAAGGCGAAATTTTCCTCTCCCCTAATGTACTTCCTGTTCAAATCCACACCGTTTGATCGATCTGACCAAAATTTTTCATTCTTATTTTTTAGTGCCGATAAGCGACATTTTTCCTTTGCCTTCTTCCCACCCCCTTCCACACCGATATGTTTTCTATAGAAATTAATTTATTTATACAAAACCATCATCAGACCGATCTGACCCAAATTTTGGATACTTATTCTTTAGGACCTAAAGGGTAGCATAGATGACATTTTTCCTACCTACATTTACCTCACTTCCTCCTTTATTATATTTTCTGTACAAATGTACACCGTTTGAACGATCCGACCCGAATTTTGCAAACTTATTCTTTAGGACCTAGCAGGTAACGTAGGCTTCATTTCCCTTCTGGACATCCAATCCATCTCAGCGTTGATTAAATGGAAACATTGTTTTTTTAGAAGTTCGCAAGACAATGGAACCTTTGTTTTTCTTCACAAATTTGTTTTCAACTTAATCCTTAACCGTGCAACGCCGGGTATATTATTACTTACACTTCATTATAATTTCTTCCAAATTATACATGCAGTGCGCACCCTGTCATTATATAAAAAAATCGAAATCGTAACTAGTAGTAAAATGCATAGATTGTTTTAAAATATACAAGGATAATATTTAAAGTGTAGAAATATAATTCACTTTAATTTATTATTCGAGGCATTTAAAAAAATACATTTTAATATTTCTATAAAATAAATAATCTGTTTATACATTTAAAATAATATATGTATATTTGCTATTTTTACATTAAAATCTGAATGATATTTTATGTGATAGAAATATTAAGAGATGTATATCATTTTCAAGATTATTTTTCAAAATATATATTATCACGTGTCGTGGTTAGGGAATATTGAATGAAAACACTGAAAATTAATTAACGATTTATAAATTAATTATAATTATTATTCAATTCAAAAAGTCACTTAACACGAATTGAACTCAAAGCTATTCTTTAATATACTCTATTTCGCAATATATCACTCGTATATGAACCTTAATTATTGCTGGGTAAGTTGTAGAATATTAAATTCACTTACAAGAGTATTAAATTCGCTTACAACTCTGGTTTATTTCGCTAATTGGCTTCGCTCGATTGTTTCGCTTCACTTATCGCTCCGATTATCTCACGACTGGCCACCAAACTATCAAACTCGACAACTGACTTGCACCGCGGCGTAGTTCCATATATATATCCAACTGGATTATCGAACCTTCAAGATTTTTCTGGTGTCTAGGAGAAGGTTCTCGTTTCTTTTCGGCTGTTTCAGTCGTTTAGAAGAAGAAGAAGTTATTAATACTTTTGTTTCCGAATTATTTTCATCTTCCGTTTGCGTTGTTTTCTGTACAATAGATATGTAAGTATTCGAACATGCGAGTACGATATCCGTTTAATTAATACCTTTTTGTTAATATTTTTAATCTGTATTCCTTTCGACATACCATTTAATGTAATAACTTGAATTGACGTAAAAAACATGCAGTTTAATAATTTCTTCCGCTTTTTAACGAAGATCGTAACCTCTCGTATCAAGAAACGTTGTTTTGATGTGGCCATCATGCGAACATGAACCTTATTTCTCTGATCGCATATTCAACTCTAATCGAATTTCGCGTGGCAGCGGCGAGGAGAAATGGCAGCGCCAGCCATAATTCCTGCACTTTCTATAGAGATGAGGTCGATGTACACGCACCTGTATTACTGGATCGTCGTTGGGCTAATCGAGGGGACAGAAACTGGCACCTAGGAAAAAGAACGGTATGCCTGACATAAAGGCAGAGCAGTTATGATGACCTTTTAAGGAAGATTTGAAATATTTAGTCGAAATGTATTTTGAGCGCAGGACCGGAACGACGGCGGTGGTATTATAGATGTTCTTATGAATTTTATTGCTGTTTTTATATGGCGCATGCACGATTCTTTTTATGATCACATTTTTATCTATCTTATGAGTATCCAAAGACTATGTAAACATATACACGGTCTTGGTTCTTCCATTTCCCATCTTAAACATAATAAATGTATCTAAAAATTCTATGAATACTTACCATCACACAATTTTCTCTAAAATTATTTAAGCAGTACACACCATAAAAATCTCCGGAAACACCATTAAAATCGTTCAGGCTTGTCAAAATAACATATGACTTCACCAGGAATCGAACCCAAATTTCCGAAACAAGAAGCCAATGTCATGCCCATTGGACTGCAAGGGCTGCAAAAGATTATAAAACATTGTTTATTCTGCAAGACGAGGTGCTTGTTGCTTCTGAACTTGTTATTAGATTTTATCTCAACTGTTTATTTAAATCCATACACGAATAAAACATGTTTTCCTGGTATATTTGTACCGAAAATTATTGCTGAAATTTAAGGTATTGAGTATTACAAGTCAATGTATTACTCATTGTACCTACTTCGAGAATGGGTTGTGTACAGATTCATGTCAATGTATGAATGATCGATATCTCGATATACGAGAAAGAAACACAGTTATATGTGACTGCTTCACGCCAGACAGGTATGCAACGAAGCCTTTGACGTTTGTTTTACGCTTTTTCGAATGTGTACACCGCGGAAAGTGTATTGCTTCATATTGTACACACACGGATTTGTTTTATTACTTAAATTGTAATTGATAACAAAATTTAAAAAAAAAATTCAGGACCAATTTTCATTTTAGTTTTTTGGGACTACAAAATTAATTTTAATAGTAAACAAATTAGAAACTGCCGGATTAATTATTATTATTTTTTTTTTTTTTTTTTTTATTTATTTAAAAATCCTTGTTTACAAATAAGATACTTAATACTAATTTAACAATAGAACATAAGATAAAACATAAGATAATTTATACATTTTTTTGTTTTGTTTAATTTGTGGATTATGCCACTCTACTAGGCTAGGCCTGTCCCAGAGTGGCGTTATAGCACACAATTATAATTTTTTTTCGAGTTCGTCAGTAGTATTTATTTTCATAAGGTAGTTATTATGTATCTATAGAGTATCAAGTGGAATGTTAGTGAAAGTTGAGTTAGTCATAAGTCCAAGTGTAAATATGTGTAGAATAATTGTTTAATGTAAAAAGGGTTAAAGTTTTGTTTAAGATTATTTTTTTGTTTTCCTTAATTAATTAATTCATTTATATAGGTATATATTTTTATTTAAAGACATTATTACGCAATTACAGTAAGTAATTTTCAGTTGCTGTTCTACCTTTGGAGGTAAGCCAGTTGTTTGCTAAAGCTTTTATTTTATTAATTGAGTATATTCTGATTTCCGGGAAGTCTGTTTTAAATATGTTAAAATTAATAAATGCAATTTTAGCAACAAAAATATCGATACTCATTTGATTGAATATTTATTCTACTTAGTAACTTAACTTGACTAGAAACGTTAAAATACAATTGTTTGTGTTTGTATATTTTTATTTCGATTTATATTATATTTCGAAAATTTGATACCTATGTGTGGGGTATAAAAGCAAAGGTAGCAAAATCCAAAAATTATAAAAATGCTTTGAATGCAGTCACTGAGGATTACTAATTTAAAATGTACTGAGTTCTAGATTTTATGTATCCATATCTTCCAAAATCATGTTTCCTATAATTTATCGGCTGTGCATTCTATAAAATCTCGAATTAAGTACATTATAAATAGTAATCCTTGATGACTGCATTACATTTTTTTTTGGATATTACTGCCTTTGCTTTTATATCCCACATATATGGAATAAAGGTTAATCTAGCACATTGATAATAGTAATTATTAAACTATTTTTATAGCTTAAAAATTTCTTGGTGGCTGTCCATTATTTTAGTACATACAATAAAATGAATGGTTTACTTTTAAACCAGAACATATTTTCTACACCTACAAGTTTCAGCTGATTATTGTATTGTATCGATATTTGTATTATAATATATTAATAAAGACCGATTAAAATTTTTTATTCCCTATTTTTTATTAAATTGTAATAATAAAAAATATATACTAGCCACAGATTCGTCAGTGGCCAATTTTACAGCGTTACGAGTAAAAAATCGATCTCTAATTAATTAGTATAAAAAATAAAACATACTCCAACGGAATATTATGCTTGAGAAATTCAATGTTTTATTATTCTACATTATTTAATGTGGTAACGTATTTCGAGTTGTGTTAGTTGCAAGCTAGCATCACAATTGATTTATTCAAGTAAAAAGTTTTCTCACTCAAACATGGCAATCAGAACATTCACACAAAACTGGTACAAATAACATTCCTGCGTTCATGAAATTTTCCCATTTCGATGGCTACATCAGAAATCGCACATTAAAATGGCCCATAAACGAAAATAACCACAAACCAGTTTCCAAATTATTAATGACTATTTTCACTTTTTTGTAAATCTTCGTTAGAATATATTTTTTGTGTTCGATTTGCATTTTAAATAATTTCATTTTATTTCTAGCATGTCGATATAGTGGGATCATTGGAGTATTTTGAAAATCGTTCAAACAGCAATTGAGTAAGATTTTTTTTACAGTAAAAGAGTTCTAAAATAAAACACAACTGTACTCAAGTCAGATATACGCACCATTGCGTTTTTTTCCGAAAACACATCCACCTCATAAAAATTTACTACATTAATTTTTACAAAATGTTTTATCATAGCCATCATTTTATCGTAATTATCAGTTAAAGATAATTCAGCTCACAATCATACTACCATTGATAATGATACTATCGTTTTAATTAAATCATTGCAAAATAAAGCATTGAAAAATCGTCATCGACTCGAAGCATATTTTATTATTTTAAAAACGGTTCATTTATTTTCACATGTAGTGGTTTCAAGGTGAAACCAGCTGCTGACATCTGTCGTTTCCTCACAAAACATTACCAATTACATATCCTAGACGTTGAAATAATTGACTGCTAATGGGATTCCAAAGGACGGTTCGTTTTTCATATTTTTTTTGTGTGGTGTGATTAAAAGCCATTTATGATCAACGTATTATTCATACGAGTAATAACAGAATAGTATTTTATATCAAAATGAAAAATATAACTGATATCATTGAGCATATTATATATTTATATTTTTTTTGTTATAATATGACTTTTTTATGGCGATTTATATTAAGAGTAGGTACATATTTTATGAGTATTTATCAAATTCATTAATTAATTTCAAGTTTATATATAGCTAGTTTCCATGATAAATTATCAAATTAAACCTATTAATTTTCAAAATTACGTCTAAAAATGACGTCACAAAAGCATTTTGAAAATGAAACCAGAGATACTTTTTAATTAGAGATAGGTACATATATTTAATGGCACCCGAAACGTCCAAAAAATAAATTTTATTTTCGTTTCTCGAGTGTTAATGAAGTTTTAATACCTAATACTTATTTTTGTAACGAAAATGTACATTTTAAATAATATTTACTCTAACAGCCTCGTGAAACTCCACGATCGCTAATAGACCGCCGAGCAGATCCTTTGATATCGTCTTTATAGTCCAGTCTGCTGGGCACTCGCCTGCCCCTTGCAGGTTTCTTGACATTATCCACCCATCTACGTCTTTGCCTTCTCCTTGGTCCTGATACTGTTGGCTTTGTGGAAGCCACGTGCATGGTTCACCTATTTCTGCCCCCCGTTGCTTCCTCGCTTTCACCTTCTTCAGGATATATGGAGCGGTAAACTAATCCCAAAGTTCCATGATCCTAAGCATGCTCTATTCACCGGCTAGGTTGTCACAAATCGGGCCGTAAATCTTGCGCATCTTATTTTCAAAGCTATTCATTTTTTTAAACTTAAAAATAGCCAATCCTAAATTATTTATGTAAAATACTAGCGCAACTTTATATATTTTACTCGAAAGCAAATATGTACTAGCAAAATAAGTACCTATGCAAAGTTTACGATAGAAAACAGGTCATGAGATGATTTAGTGTGGAACTTGTAAACGGTTTTATTACAGTTATAAATTGCTCTGAACTCTTAGAATTGTAATGTTACGTAACAAGAAAGTAGAACCAAGCGATAATAAAGACGCGTGTCGAAAGATTTACAAGATACACCGATGCAAAATGATGAACAACACCACTAGACAATGGCTACGTTCCATTACTCTCCAAGAACGGTTCTTCGATCTGATTCCGACACTAGATAGACAGAGATAGTTTTCCTTTTATTATGCAAGTCGCGCGACTAATGAGTGGACGTTTATACAAATATATTTGATTCAAATATATAAGAGTGCATATCGTTTTCGAAGACTCGTATTACTAACCTAAGTGTTTAAAATTCTTAAACATGGTGGAGAGACGAAGGCTGATGAAGAAGAAGAAGAAGAAGAAGAATTTGGGAATTAAATAAAATAAAATTATTAGCGAAGTACTCTTCTATCTGTCTGAATTATATGTTATATTATAAAGTTAAATCTCATTTACCTATATTATAATTATCATATATGTGTACGTTTATTCCTTCCTTCTAAAAATTCGATTGACGTGGTGAACGTCCAAAGACTTCCAAACCTACTTTCCCATTAAAAATACAATTTAGTCTCTGTGAGACATCTATAATATATCTTGATTAATGATGTCTCTGTGACAAATCTGAATTAAAAAAAAACTGGTCGAAAAGAGTTTCAATATTTGAAATAATTTTTCAAGCGTATTCTTGTGTAATGCTCATAATTTGGAAGAATCTCATTACACATATAAATAATATTGCTAAAAAAATTCCAATTATAAAAATAGATATCTCATTATGGACATCTGTTTTCAATTAAGGGAAATGAAAAAGCTTTGGATGCTGGTCTTGCTAATGATTATAATAACTAACTTATGAAACAGATTGTAAAATTTAAATATATATAGCATCCAAAAATTTGACAGACCTGGTATTCTATCATGGGTGGAAATGGTGAACGTTACTATTTGTAAAGTAATCACTTAAGCCAGCCGAATGATAGGTCGTAAGCCCTATGAACACCTAAAGACTTCTATATATACTTTCCCACAAAAAAGATAATTATCTCATATTGTTTTAATTTATTTTATTTATTATTAAATGCAAATTAATTGTGACTAGCAGGTCCTGCGGGCTGCTTACTGCTAGGTCCTGCGGGCGGCTATCCTTCGCGGCCAATGTTGGCAGCACACACAATTGTTTACCTATGCCTACGTCAGCCGCTTCGCGGCCAATTGAATTTGGCAAATTTCCATTTTTGCTATTATGGCCGCGCGTGTTTGCTGTGCAACAAACACAATTGTTTGCCTATGCCTACATCAGCCGCTTCACGGCCAATTGTATGTGACAAATTTCCATTTTTGCTATTGTGGCTGCCTCGCGGCCAATTGTGTTTGCTGTGCAGCAAACACAATCGTTTACCCATGTCTACGTCAGCCGCTTCGCGGCCAATTGTATCTGGCAAATTTCCACTTTTAATTACGGGTAGTTTAGATATAATTAAGACAAAGTATTTATTCAGTATTTCTAACCGATTAATAAGTCAGAGCGGAGATTTAAAATTAATATTTTGAACATGCTTTGTCAATTGTCAAATTAACACTCTTTGCCATCATATTAAAAAATGTGGTCCATTCCAAATTCTGAACAATTTATTTTAGTATGTATCAGGATATTCTTGCACTAAATTTAACGTTGTTCTGTATGTCCTCATACTATTAATGTTCTTGAAAATATAAATTATCACTTCCGAAACACGAAATTCTAACCTGAAAGACATAAATATGACAGTTAAATATCATACGTAATTATATACTACTCCGTAATCTAAAATCTGCATCTTGATTCATTTCATTCACTATGATATAACATTTTTCTAACTAAAAGTAGCTTTTTAACCCTAGAAAGCTAACCTCCGTCGAATCGACGGGCATCGTAAGGAAAAATAGCGGTCATTGTTTACGGTGAATCCGAATGTTTTGTCTTAGCTAGCCAACTCGGTCGCCAGTGAGGTCGCTGCAGTGGCACACGCATCGGGTAGATAAGTGTTATAGTTTTCGAGATACTTAAGCTTTGCCCGTCGTTTCGACGGATGGTTAGCTTTACCGTTAGTTTTTTTGTTTGAGTGTGCGTGTATCTTTTTGACGTAAGTTGGGTTTATTATAGATTTCTACCATGTCTTCATTAAATAATGATGCAATATCGAAGTTAGTAAACCAAGAGTATAGTTTCGAAGACCAAGATGATGCGTCCGCAAGTGAGATGGAAAACTTTGTACTGGAAGACGATGTTCAAAGTGACGAAAATTATGAGCCATCTAATTCCGAAGAAAGACAAATGAGTATACCTTGACATTTATCCCCCAATTTTGGAATAAGTTCTTTCAAGAAACTCCAGTACTCATACAGATTCCTCACAGATCAGCATCATTCAACTGCCCCAAGGGAATATACAAGGTAAAAACTGATTTTTTTAGTCTACCACCGGGCTAAAAATGAATTCCACGCAAAGAATTTATGAAAACACTACATTTTCGACTTGTGGAGTCTTGAATAAAGGCAAGATTGGTAAAAACAATAATGCCTACGCAAAAGTGAAGGATAAAATCAGGAGCGTTCTTTCAGCGCAACTATCCATTAGTCAAGACCAATAATCATCAAGCCAAGCTTTCTTTCAAGGATTGGAAAATGAAAAAAGGTTATCAACTTCTTCGAAACAATAAGATCATAAAAGAAAAACTTGCGGGAAGTGCCACTACAAGAAAAAGCGTATGACTTAAATTATTTGTGCCAAATGTGAGATTGATTTTTGTACCACATGCGCAAAATATAAAAAACTTTTATATTATAAATACATTTAAATATAATCTTATGTGCCGTAAAATGCCAAAACACAGAACGTTATATTAATTTTTCTAGTTGATTTTTTATGTTAAAGTTTATGAAAAAGTAAAGATCTTTTTTTCCTAAGTTTTAGAAAGTTTACTGTATTTCTTAAATAAATAAGTAAATTTTTATTTATAAGACGTATTTTTATTGAAAAACCTTTTATTTAACGATAATGTAAGATACCACGTACATAAAGTTTAAATATTTTGCAAAAAAAGTACTTTTACAAGTACCCCTCGTTTCGACGGATGGTTAGCTTTAATGGGGTACGCCAGAACGTTAGCTTTCTAGAGTTAGAGCGATAAATAGTTTAAAGAGAAAACGTAAATAGCTGTTATCGCTCCGAACAGCCAAACCGACAGCAGTGACAGCTGGGTTAAGGCTGGTTGACCATAACCAACAAAAGATATAGCGAAATTTACAAACAATTTTGAAACACACACATGTATATCAAAAATTAATAAACGTGTATAAATATTAGGTACATTATTTTTATAAGTGACCATTTTTATTATAGGTGTATAATATTTCTACAAATGAAATGTATTTTAAAACAATCCATACTTCTCCCTACTTTATACGATTTCGCCATTAGTTTTTGTTTAACTGGCAACAGAAATTATCCGGAGACAGGCGACATTGGTTAGCGTAATTAATATATAGATAATTATCCTGCCGAAAAACTTCTTGTATGAAACTATTGATCTAGTTTTGTTTGTGTTATTACAATTTTGATAATTTTACTAAAAAGTGTTATATTATTAATATTTTTAATATTTAAAGCATTTACTTTGTGGTCAGACAATTTAACAAAATGTTATTTATGTTTGTGTATAACCACATTTTTTTTTAACCACTTAAAACATTTTTGTGTGCCGATTTCGAGACGTAACCAGCCTCTTCATCAGGATAACCACTACATTAGCATGTAAATATCACTACACGCCATAACCATCGTATTATTTACTCACCAACAACTCTTCACATGCGTATTACTCTAACTAAAGGCTAACATGCACTAGGTTTCTTATCAAAAAGGATTAAGAATTTGAGATGAGGAGAGTGGGAGACGGGGGGGGGTCTATAGGGGTTGTTTCCAAATCTCGGGTTTTACCTGATAATTTTGAATCAAACAGAGGACTGTAGGGGAAATTTATTTGATTATCAATTAAAGGAATGTAGTTTTTTATGGCTAAACGAAATTAAAATTTTTCCATATTATAGAGTTTTAACCCTTTATTATTAGTATTTAATATTTTTATCTCTGTTTTTATATACAAAATATGATTGGATTAAGAGACGATTCGCAAATTCGGAGAAGTTATTATTATTAAGGCATCTCTTGTGTTATTTTATTCTTATGTTAAAATTACGCGATGTCCTCGCTCTTCAGAATCTACAGAATGATGGATAATACATGGGACTATATTAAGTATAATAATATAAACGTTCGGGCATATTGTGCACTCAAGTAATGATAGACACAATTGAGTTTAAAAATAGAATTAATAATTCGTTTAATGGAAAAGGTTCGGAAGATATCCTTACACATAAAATATTTTGGAATTTATTATACACTTCCGTAAGTATTTATCATACACTTCCGTAAGTCAACTAGATATTAATAACAAGTTTAATGACTGGCATCCTGTAGAAATCTGTTGCGCGCACGTATTATATTTAAAGTTGAATTTGCTTTTATCTCAATGGCATATGTGGAATTGTAGGATAAAATGCATCATTAGGCATGATGTGAAGATTGTGTGACTTAGCCCATGTGTATATTAGAGGTGATATGAGAAAATAAACGCTTCGGTAGATCAATAATTAGGAATTTGGTAGTGTGAAGAAAGAATTTCCACCCAACCAATGAAACGCGATGCATGGAAATCATATAAGAGAGGCACAAGGTACAAGAAAAAAAGTAATAATACTCATTCTATTACACAAAATATACTGCGGATTCGTTGAGGTTACAAGTGAAATTACACTTACAAGATTAAATCTAATGGATTGAAAATCCAAAGACGGAATGGTTGGGTATTGGTTGGCCACATTTCTTTTCTCCTCTTTTACCCCGTCCCCTTACCCTGATATATATATTCAATACAAATCTGTACAGTTCGACCGATCAGACTCAAAACTTGAAACTTATTCTTTAGGACCCGGCGAGTAACATAGGCTACATTTCCCCCCTCCTATTTTACCCCTTGCTCTCTACCTGATATATTTTCAATGCAAACTGTGCTGTTGAACTGATTGGACTCAAAAATTGCAAACTTATTTTTAGGATAAGGTGGCTAGTATAGGCAACATTTCCCTTTTCCTTTCTATCATAGCCCCTCCCCCAGATATATTTTCTGTATAAATCTACACCGTTTGACCGATCTGACTCAAATTTTGCACACGTATTCTTAGGGACCCGGTGGGTAACATAGGTGACACCGCACCGTTGACTCCACCCCCTCACCACTGATATATTTTCCATGCAAATCTGTACCGTTTGACTCATTTTGTAAACTTATTCTTTCGGACCAGTCGGCTAATATAGTCGACATTTATTTTCTGTGCAAATCTACACCACTTGACCGACTGGACCCAAATATTGTATATATATTCCCGGCGGAAAAAATATGCCACATTTCTTCCCTAGACATTCTATCCATCCCAGCCTTGATTAAATGGAAACTTTGTTTTAATTGGAGACTTTGCAATACAATGGAACCTTTGTTTTCCTTCACAAATTGATTTTTAAGTAAATCCATAAACCGTGCAACGCCGGGTATGAACAGCTAGTCTATATATATGTTTATTTTATTCATTATTTTCATTATAAAAATTCAGCCTGCGTATTTTTGTAGTAGTCGGCCGATTGACTTGAAATTTTGATACAACATTGCATTTGAGCGAGTTTATATCTATGAATATTGAACAATTTCTGTCTGTCTGTCTGTTCTCTACACAAATCTACACAGTTTGACCCAAATTTTGAATACTTATTCTTTATATTATATATTATATATATATATATAGTATATTATATATATATTATATATATATATTATATATTATTATATAATAATATATATATATATATATAGGATCCGGCGGGTAACATAGACAACATTTCCCCCTTTCCTTAACCCCCACCCCTCCACCGGACATATTTTCCATACAAATCTGTACCGTTCAACTGATCTGACCTAATACTGATAATATTATATTATTACTACTTTTTATTAAACTTTTGCTTACTGATTATTGATATTTTTAATATTATTGACAACTATTTGTGTGCAATATTATATTGAAATTCGATAAGCATGAAAGTGAACACAGATGAGTAAACACATAACAGGGGATTCCATTGTGCGCGAACATTGAACCGGGAGAAAATTCTCCGAGCATTCTTGACTTCAAACGGACAATATAACGCGACGTGTTTCGTTTGAGCACGCGGGTCACGTACATGTGCAAAGAGCGTATTTGTCGTGATACCGTCCGGCGATTACTTTACATCACGTAACACACCATTAGCCAGCGCCTCCGGATCAAAAACTATTCAACACCGTGACGTCATTTTTTCACCTCCGAATTTCGCAAACCACTCACTATCGAAACCGTAACCACCTGACGCACAGGGTAATTCAAAAAATATATTTTATCCTACACCAAATTAATAATTTATTAATATTACAAGTCGTACGGTAAATCGAACTCGGACGCTTTGCAATATATTACCAAAAACAAATATTTTTGAGTGGTCTCCGATTCGTCGGTAGCCGTAAATTAACGCTAGCGAGATAGATGGTAATTTCTCACTTATTCATATGCATTCATACGCGCTTCATTTGAATTTTTTGAAATGCAATTCACTAGCGATAAGAGGCAGGAATTTGAAATGGATAGTAGAATTCGTAATAAAAATGATCATATTGAAATTTTTCGGGCTTCACATAACGTACAATACAATATAAAAGTTGGTAGTGCAATAGAAAAACGAGGGAATATATTTCCGCAGAAGATCACCAACTAAATGGTGTATTTTGCAAAATATAGCTAACTTAAGGAAGCCGTTAGGAATGCAGCAGATGAAGAGTTTTGAGCGTGATAACATCATCAGCTACAACTTTAATAAGAGCATAACGAAGAAAAAAATATTATATTTAAAGGTCGTTTTATTGTGGTGATAAAAAATATGAGACAATTCTGTGCGTCGTCTTAGTTTACATGTAAAGTTTCATCTTAAAAGAAAATAAATGTTAATGTTTTTTTTTTAAACGACAAACATACCCTTACAAAAGCACCAATATAGAAGCCGTAATAACTTCCGTAATACAATTTCTATTTCATAAATGAGTTTTAGTTGTGTGAAATTTTTACTTAGGTACTTGAAAATTACCTCTTGTTTCATTATAGTTCACTTGGGTACCTATATCACAATTTTTTTTACTAATTCTGCATTAAAATTTGTTGAGAGGATAACAGAATCACCGAATTCATTCCTGAACACAAGACCGTCAGGAAGCTGGATCTTGAGATGTCCTAAATTAGGGTGGCGCGAAACAAGCCAACGAGATTGAGATCGGGGAAAGACCAAGGCGGAGATAAGTTCATCATAACAGATCTGCAAGAGGTATGGAAGTTCCCAGCAGACTGAACCACTATGGCTATTGTACAGGGTGGATAGCGTTCTATTGTGACTGTGGTAAAGGACTTTCGAGTCCCTCGAGGTCGCCGAAGAAGGAGACAAAGTCTACAATTATTGACATAGCTTAGACAAGGATCAAAGGGGAAAATTTTTGAGAAGACAAAGCCAATACAAAGACAAAGACAAAACAATACCTACTTATCTTATTTATAAATTAGTTCAAAATTATTTGTAAAATTTGATATTTTTTTGTAAATTTCAGAAATACCCGGTATTTGCTAGCGATCTAAATGGAACATTTATTGGCGTGAAAGTGTCGTCGTTTATTTTTTCGCCGTTACAAATTGATAATTTTAAGTGTAAAAATTGGCGTAGAATCGGGTGCAAATGAAAGTTTTGGCATGCACCTGAGCGAAGCAAGGTGCGCTAATTAAATAATCTGTGAATTTGGGAAGAGAACGGACGTAAAAATATTGTAGAATTGCGAAAATCTTTTTAAATGTTTCCATACTGACGTTATTTAATTTCCTTTTCGAAACGATTTTAATTTGATATCATTCACTCGGCTCTAATGTGGACCGATTGTAGAAACCTTTTGCAGTTGTGGAAATACTTCACCGTGAAGGCCGAATATTCCGACATTTTACGAAACACGTTAAATTGCGTCCATTTGCTGGATTTTGATTTTTTCATTATTTTTCGTTATGTTCATTATGCTATTTTCTACTGAATTGATTAAATTGTTTCTAAGACCCGAATTCAGAGTCAATACTTAGATGATTTAAACGTTAAGGTCCACCTTAGAAGCGTAATTTTTAATTGTTCGAAGAATATTTTTTTATCTCAAATTACTACTTTTAACTTTTTTTTAGTTCAAAATACTACTTTTAAGGCGTACCTTAACGTTTAAATCATCTAAGTATTGACTTTGAATTTAGGCCTAAGAATATCTTGTTTATCTTGGGTTTTTGCGGCCATCAGATTTTAATGAGATTGTGTTTGAGATTCATTGAGGCTCATTTTTTTTGGAATAAAATAGATACCAAGATCTAAACATTCGAACGTCCGAATTGAAAACAAATATTGGATAATTTCGAAACAGATATCGACTCTTTAATGCAATTTTCTCAATAGCTTAACAGATTTGTCGCATTTTTAAAAATAGTCCTGATTGTTTTAATAATAGATGTCGAATAATATTCACTTTTGTACATAAAATGATAATATGCAACCAGTAATAATTTTATACTAAAATTAAATAATTTTTATTCTTCACTGCCTACGTCCAGATGTCGTTTTGAATAAGATTTTACTAAATTAACTACATTTGATGCAACCGACATCTTTTTTTGCGCACTCTTCGATTTTTAAAACTTGTAACAGGGTTATTTTCCAATATTTGGTTTATCTGATCGAAACAGTTCTTTTGCGGACTCTCTTTCTTCTGATGCTTTCAATACTCATACTATCAAATCAAATTCATAGTCTTATTTTTTAATTGTGAAATTCATTAACAACTATTTTTAAACTTTGAAAACCCTTTGTTTAGCCATCTACAAAAGTATCATATTAACATATTAGGTCCTTACATATGAAATTGGCGTTTTGCCGTACTGGCAAATTTGATCTCAAATATCTTCTCTTTGGTTAGGAATTCCAAATCCAAATTTATACAGCTATTTACTCATGTATTTGTGTTTTGAAAATTATAATTCATTTGTTTTTTCCTCAATTGTTTTTTTCTTTGCGTCACTCAGTTTACAAAATGAAAAAATTGAAATATCGCGTTATTTACGAGTACGAGTTCCACCGTGGCACCAGTGCTGCAGAAACGGCACGAAGGATTAATGATGTGTATGGCGACGGTGCGCAAAAGAAAACACAGTGCGTTTTTGGTTCCAACGTTTTCGTTCTGGAAATTTCGACCTGCAGAACAAGCCCCGTGGACGGCCGGAGACCAAAGTTGATAATGAAGAATTGAAGGCTATGGTGGAAGCGGATCCATCGCAAACCACATCCGAGTTAGCTGCAGGCTGCGGTGTTAGTGATAAAACTGTTTTAATCCACTTGAAGCAAATTGGTAAGGTGAAAAAGCTTGAAAGGTGGGTACCTCACGAATTGAGTGAAGCAAATCAACAAACGCGCGTTGACTGCTGCGTTGCATTACTCAACCGGCACAATAATGAAGGGATTTTAAATCGAATCATTAGCTGTGATGAAAAGTGGATCCTGTACGATAATCGGAAGCGCTCATCGCAATGGCTGAACCCTGCCGAACCAGCCAAACCATACCCCAAACGAAAATTGACTCCAAAAAAGTTACTTGTGAGCGTTTGGTAGACTAGTGCTGGTGTCGTTCACTACGGTTTTCTTAAATCTGACCAGACAATTACGGCAGATGTCTTTTATCAGCAACTGCAAACCATGATGGAAAAGCTATCTGCTAAACAACCGAGGCTGGTTAATCGCTCTAGGCCACTGCTGCTTCATGATAACGCTAGACCACATACTGCACAACAGACGGCTACCAAATTAGAGGAGCTGCAATTGGAATGTCTAAGACATCCACCGTACTCTCCGGACCTTGCCCCAACAGATTACCATTTTTTTCGAAATTTGGATAACTTCTTGCAAAGGAAAAAATTCAACTCCGATGGGGCAGTCCAAATCGCCTTCAAAGATTTTATTGATTCCCGTCCGAATGGTTTTTTTAGCAAAGGGATCGATGAACTACCTATGAGATGGCAAAAGTGCATAGATAGCAATGGTACATACTTTGATTAAATAAATATATTATAATAAAAAAAAATCGGCTTTATGTTCCTCCCATACTAAACGCCAATTTCATATGTAAGGACCTAATATTAGAAATGTCGCGATCTCTGTAATAATATTTTTGATATGATTTCTTGAAATATACAAAAATACCGACATTTTTCATAAAATTTATGGTTTTTTCATAAGTTTTACGATTTTTGACGAATTTCGCAAAAAAAAAATTTGTATCCCGAATTTCGAATTAACGGGGTTCCACATAATTCGAAATGTTTTTTTGGGTCCCCTGAGTTTTGAATTAACGGGGTTCTACTGTACATCATTCATTTGAAATTTGTCTCAAGTCATTCATTCGTTGCATTCTATATTTTTATGAAAATATATGATCTTATTGTTAGTTTTTTCTTTCTTTTTAGAATAATACACATATGATTAGAGTATGGTTTAATAAGCAATTTGATGATATGATGACAAATAAACAAAAGGAACTTGCCATGATTGAGGAAAAAAATAAGAGACTGAATGTTATAATATCGGGTAAGTTGATGAGTAACGAAATTTTAAATGAATAAATATTATTGTAACTTT
>JADDOH010005564.1:0-72005 GCA_016648135.1 Agrypnia vestita
TATGAGAATCTGATCCAATCTTTCCTTGAAGATGGGCCAATTCCCAGACTTGTGGCAGAAAGGACTCAACCCTCTCAAAAACCCCTCCATTTTGAGCACTAGCTAAGTATTTTATTACAGGTAACAATTACTTAACTTAAGGTCCCGACCACGAAGATAGCTCGACTCCGAAGATCGTAGATGACCCTCAATAGACCCACGTCCTTTGCCTCTATGTTTCCTGGTTGATTCTGCACTGCGCGGCTCCTTTTCCGACGTCCTTGTTCCCTTCTTTTCCTCCGTCTTGTCGTCTTCTCCCTGACGATCCTCCCTCCTGGATTGACGATGACCTTGCCCGGTCTCGCACCCTGACGATTCTGCTGAATTGTCGATGACTCACTCTGCCGAAGACTTCCGAATATCCTTGTTATTCTTCTTTCTTCTTCTTCTCCTTCCCAGCAGTCCCATCCAATCCAGTTACATGTAAAAAGAACCAATCCAAGAAGTAGGTAGATTATTTTTTTCTTGCTGAGTTTTAATACAAGTAAATTCCAAATTCCTTTTATTCTTTCTCTGAGTGTAGATCTCTTTTTATCGGCTGCGCCACTGTGGTATAATCACTTCCTGAGTATGATAAGTTTTCTTTGAAATAAGGAAGAAATTGAATACCCGATCTTGTTCAGTAATTATCACTTTATTTATAAACAGTCCTCTGCGTGCGACCGTCAGTGCCCGAATGGCGTCGCTCGTTTCCCCCGCTTCCTACCGCATGCATTCATCTCTTTCACACTATCACTACGCACTCCTCATACCACAGTTTTCATTCAATAGTTGGCCATCTGATAAAACCTGTGGTGGTGTTGTATTGGATGGAACTTGATGAATGCCTCAAATGATATCGACGTGCCCTGTAAATCTGTTATTTTGCAGGAGAGAGCTTAGAAGATTTTTTCAACATATTATTTATTAATGAACCTTTTTATCTGAAATTCTAAACTAGTATTGCATATTCTAAAGCTTTATAAATACATACGTGTACTTTATTTTACGTAAGGGACGTAGATATGATCATTATTATCAACATTTAACTTAAAATACTCAATGTTTAAAGAAAAAGTGTGACAATTATTTTAGTGAAAATAGTAAAATCATTTTTTCTCCACAATATTTATGGGTACGTTAAATTTTTTCAAGAACATAATTACTGGATATTCAATCGCCAGAGGGATTGTCAATAATCAAGATATATTATATTATAATATAAATAACTGTAATGATACTTTAAAGTTATGTAAAAAAATAAGTCAGAAATATTGAAAATACAAACAATGATATTGCATAACTATTGATACTAGGTCATGGTTGCTTGAACATTTTCGACTAATAATCAAGGCAGGAATCCACCTGTAAACTATTGTCGACTAGCTGTGTTACACCCCTTATATCGTTTCATGGGAATGACAAATTTCAACCATAAATGTAACAATAATGTGAAGTGAGGCACATAAACACAATATATGCAACATTCCAAATTTGATGGATATGGTAGTCAATCAAGGGTGGAATCGGTGAATGTTACATTGTGTAAAGTGATCACTTAAGCCAGCCAACGACATGTCGTAAGCCTTCTAAATGTCCAAAGACTTCCATACCTACCTTCCTGTATAAATAGCTTTTTCTCTGTGGGACAACATTTCTTATTTGAAAAATCACAATTTTTTTATAGTTTACGTCGACGTGAGTTAAAGTCATGGCTGTATCTACAAATTTTCTACCCTGGTACGTTAAGTGCTTAAAATAAGCAAAAAATATTTGTTGTATCAAAAAATTTATTATATTTCAATTGTACAGTAATTTACAATATCTAACATTTGATATAAAATAAAAACAACAAACTGTTACACAAAATTTGAATACAAGTAAACTTAAACCTACGTGCCTACATGCTAATTATAAACAAAATAATCGAAGGAATGTGATACGTGCGTAAGGTTGCGTGATAATTTGTGAGTGAGATTATAAATTGAATATATATTGGTGCTTTACTAGAAATTGTGCATTATATAGTATTACAAATTGATAATGAAAAAGGAAAACTATAAATCTCAAACTTTAAATATAATTTCATTAAAATACAAACATACATATTTCATGTTATAATTCAAGTAGTATAATAATGTTAACATTATATACAGGATGTCTCACAGCTGTAGCAAAAACTTCGGGGAGTCTTCTTCGTGCAATTTTGAATAAAAAATATTCATTACATTTTGGGTGAAAGGTCGACAGTTACGGAGATAAGCGACATCAAAGTTTAAATTATTTTTTTTCAGTTATTCAGATTTATTTTCTGTAAGATGCTGGAAAATCACTACAGTAACTTGACGTCAGACACAAGAGTTCCCTTTACTGACAAGGTCTACATGATTAAAAAAGCTCAAAAAAAAAAGTCAACATAACAAGTTATAATAAAATAATGTAATGTATGCCATATATTAAAATAAAAAAAAATATATGGAATATTAAAAATTCATTCCCTTAATACAAGTCAAATAAAATGACAAAAACCTAAAAAAATTTTTTTTAAAGGTTTTAATAATTTTATCTGACTTGTATCAAAGTGAATAAATTTTTAATATTCCATATAAGGTACTTTCAGAATGTAATGTATGCCATATATTAAAATAAAAAAAATATATGGAATATTAAAAATTCATTCGCTTTAATACAAGTCAAATAAAATAATTAAAACTTTTCAGGGAAAATATTTTTTTGCAAGGGTATAATAATTTTATCTGACTTGTATCAAAGTGAATAATTTTTTTATATTCCATATAAGGTACTTTAGTGGTGGTCCAACGTTTTACTGAAAATAAGTAAAAAATATTGAAAAAAAATGCATACTCGAAACAAAAAATTGATGTCGCTTATCTATCGACATTTCACCCAAAGTGTAAAGAATATTTTCTATTCAAAATAGCAAGGAGACTCCTCCGAAATTTTCGCTACTAGCTATTATGATACACCATGTATATTGAATAATTTATTTAGCTATCTAAAAATCAATACATTTACAATTATATCACATTTAAATATTATTGCAAATACACACCAAGACATGAAATACAGTAACACCCCATTATGAGAGAACACAAGGCATGGTTTCAATGTATAAACAAAAAGCGAATCAAAAAGTAAGAAATATTTTGTTAGAGGTATAGTATTTTAAAATGAAATAAAATAGGTCGTGACCACGGTATTGGCTTTATTGAAAAGACAATTTTCATGAAAGACTTTTTCAAGCAATAGCCAAATTGACAGCTGATTTGTGCTCAGTTTGGTTTGCCACTTCACCATGAAAGGAACAACGCTTGCAAATTGTGCAAATTCATTTTGAAAATTGTGTTATCGTAATCATATTTAAACACTAATGGCATAAAATTATCTTCCCAATAAAGCTAATACTACGGTTTTTATGCATTTTATTTTATTTAAAAATTCTATTTCTCAAAAAACTATATTGTCATGATTGTAGAACAATGACGGACGTGCAACAAATTCCATATCGACTTTTTTGGATCGTTAAACAGTGAAAAAAAGTAGCCATCTAATGGTATATCGTCGCTGTATAATCGGAGTACTACTGCGCATATTTTACACATTGAATTTACAGATAAAATAATGCACAGCGTGCCATAAAAAGGGCATCAAATTCATTGCTTCTGAGATAAGTTTGTAGAGCTCCATTATCACACATATGAAAATAAAAACACAAGTTTATTAGTTCTACTCGCCTCATTTTTGTTAGACGCGCTTCGCCTTATGCCTCCATAATGTGAAATGCGTCTCAGAAAATTTAAACAAGTAGAATTAAAAATCAAGTGTATTTTTCTTTTTATGTGTGAAAAATGTATCATCTGACATTTTGGTAAAAAAATTGTATTGTACCTAAATTTGAATTGTACAAAAAATTTTCTCCGTAAAACTGTGTAACTGCTTATCTACTTTAGGGGCTAGTTGTTATCAACTTGGATTACAATTGATGACAGCGGTTAAAACTGTGAATCTCGCTTAAGCAGGTGCGCGTTTTTGATGCATATATGACATCTGTCAACAAAATCGATTTTATTCAATCTTCCGACATTGTAATGTCGGTAACGGCTTACCCTATCCGCAATTCAAGAAACAGTACTCCAGATACATCACCTACTCACCTTTTCATCTACCCTGTGGCATAATTTTTTTACATTTTTATAACAGCAACAGTTTACTTGAATACAAATAAAACATGTGATATATATTAGAAACCAAAAATCATAAATATGTTTATTTTATTGTTTTAGTTTTTTATTATTCACACTTATTAAGGTACATGTTAAATTATTCAAAAATTAAAAAAAAAAGAAACAAAGCAGCTTCATCAGTGCGGAGCCCCTCTGCCATGACTGAGACTCAAATTTCTCCGATGCACGTTCGCTCGAGACCGAAAAGTGTGTACTTAATTAGAAGTATAGCATACAGATTTTTTTAATCGGATAAGTTTGTTAATAATAATTGTTTATAAAGAAAATTAAGGGAATTTTTTTTTACTTTCCTAGTCAGATAGGCTATATTTTAGATTACCCCCTCAATTTGAATATTAGTTATAGAATATCTATTCTATATATATTATATTATATATATATATATATATAGATATATATATATATATATATATATAGATATATATATATAGAATAGAGATAAAATCAGAAACCAACCAACATAGTACATATATAATAACATGAAATTATAGCTTGACAACACTAAAGACATATAAATATTGAGCAGTTGTTAATTTGACTAGCCCAAAATTATCGTAAAAACTTAATAGAAAAGTAATAAAAATAAGATTATTAAAGATGAGAAAGGTGTGTTATTAGACAGTTGATTTCAGTCTCAATCTTATTTAAACAATCAATTCGTCATTTTGCTAAGAAAGTTCTAGCAATATTATCTATGGACGTATTTTGACAATAAATATAAAACATTATAAATTTTTGCAATTCATTTAACCTTTTTTCATTTTTTTATTTAAAAAAAATCCCCCGTTAATTGCTATACTTCGCTTATCACGACCATGTCCAGAACGTATCCCCTGCAAACAACGAGGGTTACTCATACTCGGAATCGAACTTTATATAGACAGGTACAAGGTACAGGTACCTAGGTATTGAATTTATCTCCGAAATCCTCTCAAGGAACGTAAAGTTTAGCTAGTTAAACCCTGGTGCTAAAACTCTATAGCTATTATTGTAGAATCAAGAATATATTAGGTGTAAAAACCCAAAAAGTGGGCAATTTAAAGGAAAAAACTAATTTACTTTGACAAAATTACACTAAAAATTATTCCCCATCGACAGATTCCAACTTTCAGATTGTAAATATTTTTTGTGGCCAGTCTATTGCCAATTCAAAAGGTGCTAAGGTTAAGACACGCACATATGTTTAACACACGGCACATGATTAATATACACACATGAACATAACACGATTAACAGATGCGCACATGATTAACAACAACAGAAAACAAACCAAACACAAACAATTCAGTCATGTATTGAATATAAAAACTAGGAGGATCTTTGTACACTTGCAGACTAATTTCTTCAATATCATAAGGGCATCTTCAGACGCCGTCGCATTTTCAATCTTTTGTGGATGAATTTCAAGATGTACAATGGCAGACAGGCGACAAGCGTTATGACCAACACCTTCCACACAAAGTCAAAGGTTTTGATGAACTCCGGATCTGCAATGAGATAGAATGCACTAATATTATATAAGAATTTTCGAATAATGGACAATAGGATGGACAGTCGTCAGGCAAGCACCGTTCTCGGCTAGATTGCTTTAGGTGTAATTACTTTAAAAATAAGATTTGAGAGCCCAAAATTCAGGTAGAAATCGGGTGATAAATATATCTTATAAATATATACGGTACTTGTTAAAATATATATTAAACTATTATTTTACTGGAATTTTTTTGAAAAAAACAACAAAAACAAAAAAAACAAAACGACCGTGTCATATCTATTCCCGTGGAGCTCCTACGCTGTGATGGAGATGCAACATTCTGCGGTGCTCGTTTGTCGGACACAGAAAAGAAGGTGATGTACTTATTTATCTATGATGTAGAATATGGATTTTTTAATCCGAAAAGTCATTTGGTAATAATAATCGTTTATAAAAAAAATTAAAGGTGTTTTTTTTTTCAAATTCTCTCAAGTTTACAAAAAAAAAACTTTTTACAAATAGATATGCTACATTACATAGATGCATATTTACTTCATTAAGTGCACATATTTTTTTTAAAGAATTAATCACCACCTCCTAATTAATAAGTACCAGATTAATAAAATTGCAGAAATTATGGACCTATATAATCAGTGGCAGCCTCTCCGTATGTTCAGTCAAATTTGACAGTCGGTGAAAACCACAGATACAGAAATAACTGAGCAAAACCAGAGAAATGGGTGAACAATAGACAACGTAATAAAATGTTACACAAAAGAGCAAATACTTTAGAAAATCAATATAAAATGTTTCACGGACAAGTGACTAGTGCAAAATTAGTATGAATTATGTAACAGTGCTCTAGTTAAATTTGTGTCCAGTGAAAAACTTTTTATACACTTGTTTACTAATGAAAATAAACTTACCAAAGTAATCTCTGAATATGACGAGGGTTATGATGTACACGATGACGCTGAAGACCTCGGCCATGACGATGAACTTGTGCCAGGTCTCGATGGTCACGGCCACCATCACCAGCTCTGTGGCAATGAGGGCCGAGAAACTGATGGCCACAATGTGGATAAATTCCCCCTCAAACATCACCAGAGCTCCGTACATTATCACGCCACCTGTATATACAATACATTTTAAAAATTTTAAATTTTGTGCCACAAACTGGAGCGTTTTGTCAAAAAAAAATAGTTGACATTATGCCTCGAATCTAGTATTTTCTATTGCTTATATTTCCCAATTATACTATAGCAACAAATACTTTTTAATGATACGTCTAATTTTCTAGCTGAAAGCAACCATCTTATTTTTAAAATACAACATTATTTTTCAAATATGTACTTTTAAATATATACTTTAAATATATATAGAAAAAACATCAAAATATAATACTTATGTGACTTGAATATTACGAAATCCATCTTTCATTTCGATTTTTTTCAAAATATGTATATGTTTCCATAAATGTCATGCTTCAATGTTCTCACTGCATGCCCCTGCTTGCTGCCAGGCATCTTGTATATCTCAGAATGATGTTAATATCAGATAACAGATTGTTCTTTCCGGGGTACGACATAGAAATAATTGAGCATATCACCTTGATATATGGAGATTCCGACCCAAATGAAGAACATCTTGTAACTTAGGTCTCTTCCTCTCACGAGGGCTCGGTACAACTTGGGATTGAGCAAGGCATCGCTGCTGCTAATGTCTTTGTCCAATACCTGAAAATATATTCAATATCGTCACTGTCATTGAGTGTTTGAGGATCGTAATACAAGAGACCCTGGGAAAGATTTAGTTTATATAAACTTGCCAGCGAAAAGACCGGGATACTCGTGAAGACCGTTCCGTATCCGACCATGAGGAAACCTTGGTAGAGAGAGACCGACGACAGGTAGAACACGGTTGAGAATATCGCCTGGAACAGTAAGTAGACAATATATTAAATTCATTTGAGTTTATTTTCTGGGTGAATACCTAAAATATGTAGGTTCATTTCAACAACAAATTTTAAAATTAAATTTTTGCTGGAGGGCATTTTACAAAATCATAATCTTCAACCCCTTGTCCTAGTAGACTTGACGAATAAGGAGCTTTCATATTCTAGTGGACAAATGGTCAGCAACACAGCTCCAGAGAGCCAGAACTACAGACAGATATCAAAGTCAGATAGGTGCTGCTGCTCTTGGTTCATTAGAGCGGAAAAGTACGACTTTGTGCATTTGATAATTAAGGGCAAGATCGAGGGGAAACAGCGCCAGGAAGCAGATCTCACGGCACCGTAATATATGAGACCAGACAGAACGCCAAGTGCATGGCGTTCTAAGGGTTAAGTGAACATTTTACACAGTGTAACATCGACTATTATTTCATACTCTAATAAAAAATAAAGAAGTCTAATTTACTAGCGGCGACATCTATATTCTATTTCATAGGAATGACAAATTTTCAAACTTTCTTTTTTGTAGTTGTGTTAAAATTCAAAACAAGACAGATAAAAACCATAATGTACACAACTTCCAGAATTTGATAAATGTGTGGTCGATTTTGGGTGGAATCGTGAACGTTACACTGTGTAAAGTGATCACTTAAGCCGGCCTCAAAGACAGGACGTCAGTCCTGTAAAGTCCATACATACTTTTCCATATATGTAAATGGCTTCGTCTGTGTGAAACATCTATAATTTACCACACTTTTGTTTATACTACTACTACTACTACTACTCATACTATCATTTTTGGTATGAAAGAAATCCACAGGAGATTTAAGAAAAGCATTAGCATCTGCAGAAGGTCACTGTATGGTGTGGTTTTTGGCTCGGTGATGTCATTGGAACATATTATTTTTAAAATGACCCTTGAAATGCAGTTACAGTGTAAGCTGAGCAGCATCAACCTATGTTACAAGAATTTGTGTGGCCAAAACTGGATGAATTTGATTTAAATGACATGTGGTTCTAATAAGATCACTATCAATTATTGCAAGAAAAGCTTGGTGAATCTATAATTTGAAAAAATTGAACTGTTAAATGGCCTCTAAGGCCCGGTTGCGCCATCTGAAATAAATTTTACCCAAGTAAAATTAACCCGAGTAACTTTTTTTACCATCCGCCGAGGTAAACTCGATTTCGACAGTCAAACCAATAATAAGGCTAATAGGGTGCCAAGCGGAATAAACCTCAAATACCGCATATTTTTTTTTTTTTAAATAGAGATGCGAACACGGAATACGTGTCACATCAATATTCTTACTATTTTCAAACTAAGCTAAACGCTTGTGCTATGAAAACAGGACTAACTTGCTAGTCTGGAGTGAGGTTCGAACCCGCAATCTTTGGATCACGAGGCGAGTGTCCTAACCACAGGACCAACAAGCTACTCGTCTATGTCTATGGAATTTGATTTATTTCAGTTTTTTACCACTGGCAACTTTGCGGTTCAAAACCAGTTCAAACAAACCACTCTATTCTATGAAACAAACCAAACAAACGTCAAACCATCGCTAAAATAATGCGAAATTAAAAGATTCATTTTAATGTTTACAAATTTCAATACGACAATGACAGTGACGAAATTCAAATGACAAGTACATACCTATATGGATAAATTTCACATTTTCGAATCAGCTGTGAGAGGACGGCCATTTTTTTACCAACGATTTTACCTTTACCTGCCGATATTGGAGAGTAAAAATATGTTACTCTTGTATGTATTTCGGCGAGTAAAATATTTTTTACCGTAGATGGAACAACCCGTTTTAGTAAAAAAAGTTACTCAAGTAACTTTTTTACCTTTACCTTACTTAGGCGCAACCGGACCTAATAAATTGTGATTTAACTCCTTTGTAATTTGTAATCAACGATTATTCAAACAAACACTTGATGATTTAAAATTTCTCAAAAAAAATAAAATTGAAAACAGTTCATCTGCAGATGTAACAAGACATGACCATCCGAATATTAGACAACATATGCTGCAATCGTTTACCTGCATGGTGGATATGATGAGGCCTCGGTGGACCACAAAGAGACTCAGAGTGGCGGAGCGCAGGCGAGAGCGCCTGCCGTGCACGAGCAGCAGGCGGCCCAAGCAGCGAAACTCTCGCGTGCTCACGTCTCCAGCCAGAGCGGCGGCGCGACCCTCCTTGCCTTCCAAACCTATGCCTGAAATAATTTTTAAGACACTGGCTTATTAAAAATACATGCTTTTAATTAACTGTTTCACTGCGTACCATCGATATAGCAACGCATTGTAAGTGCGCGTGAACTGCGTAGCGTCGATATATAAACGCAGTTTGATTTTAGGTATCGAACTGAGTGGGTGTGTCGCATTGCGCGCGTGTAAATCCTTTCTAATTCGTCAATAATAATATTAAATTACATTTATATCAATTTTAATACATTTTTCATTAGTAAAAATTATTTATTACCGCTCATAAGATGTCAAGTAGTGATGATGAAGACACTTGTGGAACATTGAGTGAAAATCTTTCTCCTAATGAAAGTAGTGACAGTGGCGAGGAAATCAGAATGTCTACGAATCGAAGAATGTGCATTTATAAGAAGGGAGTGCATGGGATTTGTGTGGGGAAACATATTTGCAAATAATTTTCTTTTATAATCTCCATCGTTTGTTTATTTTATAAATATAAATAAATATAGTTACAGTAACTTTTTTGTTTTATTTGGATAGATTGATATGTCCCCTATACATAATTTAAAGAATTACGAAAATCCCTCAATATTTCATAAAAATATTGAAATATTTGTGAACACTTAATTAAACTTAATTAAATTTAAAAGAATTACGCAATTTTTGCACAGTATGTGAAAAATGGTCAGCAGTAAAACGGTTAAGGATGTAATTACTGTGTAACACATACATGTTGTCACTATGATGGGCGAGACCTATTAATAGCCGATTTGGTTGTTTGTTTGGTAAGCTAAAAAGGTGTCCACACATTATTTCTTTGGCCTAAGGGGAGGGCCTTTGACTTTCATTTCTGCTGTCTCTATGGTGCAACCATTTTTATTTTTATACACTTTTCTTTAATATATTTTTTTCTTTTTCTTTTCATATGTATATTATTATTTTAATTTTGTATATATATAATATACTGTTATTTTTATCTCATTTTGTTATTTTATTTCTTTTATATACTGTCGATTTATTTAATGCATCGTTATTTTCTTTACTTGGTTATTGTTCTTTTGGTTATCATTTTTTTTTTTTGGTCCCTAATGCAGCTCTGAGATAGTGAAGTGGTTTGTGCGGACTTTGCACACCACACGAGTGCGGCGTAATGAAGAAATTACCTTAGCATTACAACAATGCCAATCTGGATGGTAAAAGAATAGTACCGATACAGGAGCTTACGCTCGTAGAACAGCCCTAGGTCTGTGACGAGTCCCACTTCACTGTCCAATAAACATATGTACACAATTTGTAAACACTATAAAGAAATATATAATACATCACTCCATATCATCATGGTGTTAGAAAAAATAAAATATATATATCACAAAAAATTGGTAAATATGAACATATGTCTTGTATATTCCTCTTTTCACAAATTTTCCAATGCCGTTTTCATCATTATAATCATTCAATATTAAAAATAATAACAATACATGATTTTGTTATGGGTACAGTGAATCCAATTGAATTCTTAAAACAAAAAGTAATCTGCTCTTCTACAGCTGTTAGCGACATAATTTGATTTAAATCCCAGTGAAAAGAAATAGTCCTCACCAATATCAGCTTGCTGTATCATGGGCACATCGTTACCTCCGTCCCCGACAGCGCAAATGGAACCCTTGGCATGCTGCTTCAGGAGACCCACAACCCGCGCCTTCTGCGTAGGTGAACAGCGCGCCACGACTACGGCCGCGCAGCCCAGCACCAGCAAGGCGAGCTCCGCATAGTACCAACGCAGGCAGCACTGAAATGAGTGAAGAACTTTTAGATTTTAAAATATATAATATTAGCTTACATCGGCGCATTTCAAGGGACTAGGAATAATGCTCGGATTGTGCAAAAAATCTCCCAACTCGTCTATTAACTAACAAAGAAGGTATCTTAACAATTCTCAAGAAGAAAACTACATACAGTCAAAAGAGCCAAATCTTCGTTGCCCCTGTTCCGGATGCTGGCACCATGACCATCTACCAACCACCAAAAATAAATCTATGAACAAAGCAGGACGGGAAGTCGCGCCAATAGCAAATCAAGACGAGCTACATGAATCGCAATGGTTCCCTCTGTGAGAAAATTACTTGTAACAATTTTCAATTGTTAAACTAGCTCACGAAATACATGAAATATTTGGGTTGATTCTCAATGTGAAATACTCTGTAAATGAATGAGAACCGTAAATATAAATACAGTCGAAATCGGTTATAACGAGCGTGACGGGACCGACTAAATTTGCTCCTTATAGCCGGGACTCCTTATATCCGGGATAGGTAAATTTCACTTGTAAATTTTTTTTAATTGTGTGATGCTATTTTCAAGAGCAGACAAATAAACATCCTTATTTTTCTAGAGCGATGAAACTGTAGAAGACGATAGCGAAAACTTTTTACTGGCGCCGCATTCTATTTATGAACAATTTCACATTTTTCGCGAACCGAGAGACACTTTCGTTTGTTAGTGATCATGTTTCCGATAGAACAATACGCGTTTAACTGATTAGGCTTTTAAATGCTAATACAGTAAACTGCATAAAATAAACTGTCACTTCAAACATTTTGGAAACCCTCCAATAATCGGAGTTATATGACAAATATTCTCGACCTTCAGTTTGTCGGCATTGCTTTGATAAGGAATGCTGACGAACTATTGTTTGCCTGGGCACGTGGCCAAGTTTGGGTACATCATAAAATGAACCCCAATTAAGTGCAAGCCGCTTTAAAAGCAAAGTTCATTGGTACGAGTACGTATTTGTTTTTTTCTGTAACCCAAGCAAATATGTATACATGCGCATGAGCATCGATTACTTACGTCCAAGCCGTCTCCTCCTATGATGAGCGCCTTGCCGGGTCCCGTGGCCCTGAGCCTCTGAAGCTCTGCGTGAGCAGTCACTCTGTTGCCGCACGGTCCGAACACAAACACGCCCGCGCCGCCCGGGCTGACGAGTCGCAAGGATTTGGCGATGCACAATGCAGTCTCGGGCTTGTCCCCAGTTAACATCCATATCTGTGAAGAGACAAACAGAGGTAAGGCAATATGAAAGATTAAATTGTATTTTAAAATTTACGTATTCTTATAAAATAAATAGAATATATATTATAAATACATCATTTGTGGGATATAAAAGCAAAGGCAAAAGGAGCAAAGAGTAGCTTGTTGGTCTTGTGGTTAGGACTCTCGCCTCGTGATCCAAAGGTCGCAGGTTCGAATCTCACTCCAGACAAGCAAGTTAGTCTTATTTTCACAGCACAAGCGTTTAGCTTAATTTGAAAATAGTAAGAATATTGATGTGACACGAATTCCGTGTTCGCATCTCTATTTAAAAAATATCCAAAAAATAAAAATAAAGTTTTGAAGGCTGAATTTAAAATGTACTGAATTCTAGATTTTATGTATCTATCCCTTCCAAAATCAATTTTCCTTTAAATTTCTAGGCTGTGTTTCCTATAAAATCTCAAATTCAGTACATTATAAATTAGTAATACTCGATGACAGATTTTTTTTTTGTATTTATTTATATAAAAATATATAATATTATATATACCCCATATATAAAAATATGTAAAAACTGGTGTGAAAAGGAGTTTAAAAAATTAAATAGTTTTCAGGCATATTCTAGTGTAAATGTTATTAATTCGGAAGAATGTCATTTACACATAAAAACAATATTGCTTTAAAAAAACTTTAATAAAAAAATATATACCTCATTACCAACGGCGACATCTATACTGTACGTGGATGACAAATTTCACCCACAGATGGCGGTAGTAAAAATACAACTCACATAGGCCTGGCTCGACACGGATTTCTCTAGTGAGACAGTCATAGTCCAACCAAAATCTATACAATTTTTGATATAGAAATAAATAAACAAAAATTGTGCAAGGTTGACATATATACATACAACTTATAAAAATTTAATTGATGTGAGTGTCTATCATGGGTGGAATTGGTGAATGTTACATTGTGTAAAGTGATCACTTAAGCCAGCTGTACGATAGGTCTTAACTCTACAAATACCCAAAAAGACTTTCATATCTGCTTTCCCATATAAGAAAAGAGATTTTCGATCTTTGTGAATTGGCAGAATGATGTCTACCTTGATTCCAGCACTAGCGAGCAGCTCGATGGTGGCGGGGGCATCGTCAGCCAGCTTATCTTCCACTCCTGTGATGGCGAGGATCTGCAGGCCGCGTTGCAGAGACACCAGGGAGCCCTGAATCCTCTCGTTGCGCTGGTGGTTGCTGGCCAGGGCGTGGTTATATTCCTCCTAGGAATGAATCGAGCATATTAAAAATGGTTTATTGGAGATTGATTTATCATCTTTTCAATATCTCGAGTACGCCGGATTGCCATCAATCAGGATGTAGATGTCTCACAGAGATGAGGCTATTTTACATGGGAAAGTAGGCATGGAAGTCTTTGTGTGTTTACAAGACTTGCAGCCTGTCATTGGCTGACTTGAGCGATCACTTTACACAGTGTAAAGGTCACCGATTCCACCCATATTCTAGTCAAAAATATACAAGTCTCATTACCAGCGATGACATCTATATACTGTTTTGTGGGAATGACGAATTTCAACCACAGATGGCAGTGGTATCGTATAGTTTGTATCAAATGAGCAGAAGCGAGGTACATAAATACAACATTCAAAATTTGATAGATGCGGTAGTCGATAATGGATGGAATCGTGAATGCTACATTACGTAAAGTGATCGGCCGATGACAGGCCGTAAGCCCGGTAAACACCCAAAGGCTTCCATACCCACATTCCCATATAAAATACCTTTGTCTCTGTGAGACATTTATAATATATACTTATTACCTGGCCTACTATTATAATATATACTTATTACCGTGGCCTCCTAGAGTTCTGAAATGGAGACCTTGGGAAAATAAAAGAGGCATCGGAAAACCTCAAAAGAGATGGGCCGATGATATTGTCGCTGTGGAGGGAAAGAAATGGCTACAATTAGCCAACAACAGGGAAGAATGGAAAAATAAGGAAGAGGCCTGTATCCAGCAGTGGAAAGACGAAGGCTGATGAAGAAGAAGAAGAAGACTTATTACCTTTTTTATTATTTATTTATATACTGGTACAGGTGACTGTTTTGCCAACCTTTGTCAGTTGAGTATTTGAGCGATTCTGGTAGTTGCTCTTCAACTACAGAGTCCAATTTAAATGACAATCATTGATCGTAAAACTATATAATTTTCTATGTAACAATGTCCACCACCAACACTACCAGATGGCACAAAAAATGATGAGGTATAAAAGGTGAAAATGCATGATTCCCTATACATGGCGTCCCATAGCTAACTAACTAACAAAAACTTCGGGGGAGTCTTCTTCATTCAATTTTGAATAGAAAATATTCTTTACACTTTCGGTGAAATTTCAACATCTAAGGAGATAAACGACATCATTCCTTAAATTATATGAAAAACATTAATACTCCAAACGGCGCGTACAATTTCCAAAAGGGTTGACGAGCACAAACGAGTGTAAACTCGATCATCCAGGAAAATCAGCACTGGCTGAGCATTTTCTGGATACCGGCCATCATTTTGCATTCAAACTGAAAATCCTTGGAAAATGTAAGAGTCATCAAGAGTCACCATACGCGTCTTATCAAGGAAACACTCGAAATCTACAAGCACCCAATAAATATTAATAGAGATGATAGTCTCAAATTAAAAACATCATGGTATCCGGCGCTTCAAAGTCAATCTCGTCGCAGTTCCTGCAGAGACAGTGATCAGACAATAGATGAAACATACACACAACACAAGAACACAGAAACATCAAGCTTTCGACACGGTATTGCTAGCCAATACTTTACACAACACTGACAACTTTCTCACCCTACTTTCGACATGGTACTGCAAGCCAATTCTTAACCACAACACCAACACTGACAATAATACATCAGCCCTGATGATGGACCCTGCAATGGGATCCGAAACGTCGGCCAGAAAGGTCGTAATAACTCGGCATAATACCCCAGAAGACACAAACCAGAATATTAATACTCCTGTTTGTCGTTGAAGGCACGCACTTCTTTTCCGAACTTTTTTTTTGTAAAAAGGTCATAAAACTGCTGTGCAGTTTGGCATATCTACAATGTAATAAATATCAAAAAAATTAATAAATATATATAAAAAATAAAAATAAAAAAAAGAATAAATAATTATAAAACTAACGCCGCTATCAATTCACCTATAAATCGTGCCATAAACAGCTTCAAAATTGTGAAAAGGATTTGGATATATTTTACTACAATATCATACATTTCGAAAGGAAAATTTTGCATAATTAGCTTTTCTCCTCAATGAGTCCACCTCATAAATCTTACACACAAAAATTTATTCCGACATATTCACAAACACATACATCATCCATGCAGTCTACAAACAATGTATTTTATGAGACACTATGTATATACAAATTATTAATTATCTTATGTTTTGAAATATTTCTTTGACATAGTGTAGTGCATGTTATTGATACATGATTATGTAATAATATTTTTGAAAAAAAAAAAACATTTGTATGCGTGTACTGCAGTGTATCGATAAATATAAAATAAATAAATAAGTAGGTAATGGATACATTTCGGAATTGATAAATCAAAGGAACAGGTGATCAATATATTTTATTTTCAACGTAATAAAATAGTAAGTACCAAGAAATCGGTGTATTCCTCGATTGAAAGCCTTTTCTTTGCAAAGATGAGCGTTCGCAGTCCCTCGTTGGCCAGCGAATCACTCTGTCCCTTCAGCCAATCGGGCGAGCCCACCAAGGGGCAGAGAACAACATCGGCGCCTTTTATGTAGTAGGTTATCTCTGAGCTGTCATTGTCCTGCGTATGGGAGGCATTGTGGGCATCATTAACACCATTTAAAAAAATTACATTTATTTAAAATTGTAACGAAAAAAAATTTGTACATCCCAGTCCCAAATCGATAACATTAATTAATTTGGTAGTTAGACCTCTTTCGGTTTCAGTAACATTGTTTTGTTGTGTTGGCGTATATGGGTGTAAACACCAGCACAACAAAATAATGTGCCTCGTACGCATGGCTTACACATACTTATAGGCTTATACATAATTCGATTGTCTTTCTTAAATGGAAAGAGGTCTACTTTGTGGTGTAAAATATATGCTTTAATTTCGGGAAGCACAGAACTCCCCATCATGTGTAAATGATAACTTAATTAAAAAGCAAAAAAATAATTACGGATTTGTTATAATGTTGAATAATTTAGAAAATAATAATAATGATGAAAAAGAAAACTTATGAAAAATTACGAAAAATAAATTAAGAAATAATAAAGAAAAAATAAACATAAATACCGAAATAGCAGGGACATGCAGTGAAAACAACGAAATGCAACATTTACGTAAGCATATATTTTGAAAAAAAATTAAAAGACATTTCTCGTAATATTCCTATTACAATTATTTTCATATTATTCAGATTTTAATATGACAATTTATTTCTGATTCAATTTATGCTATTGCTGGGAAGACCCTACATGATTGCGTGAGGAATACAGCAATCCAGGAGGTCTGCGAGGCTCAAGATGTGGTCAGATGGGGGCGACAGCGTCGAAGGTACTGGTACCAACACGTACAGAGAATGGGTACAACAAGATTACTATACATAGCTCTGCATGGCGTACCAGATGGACCGTGCCCACCAGGGAGATCCCCGAAGCGATGGAGAGATAACTAGAATTCAGCAGTACAAGAGGAAACTCCTGCACAAACAGACTCTTGAGTCTAAATAAAGTTGAAGATGAAAAAGAATTTATTTCGATGTTTTTTTTGCAAAATATGTGCTGCATTCAATGTATTCACTGCACGCGCCTGCGAAATACATACACAAAAAAGGAAAAATGTGCGTGCCGCATTTTACGTCATATTTCAGATAAATATGATGCAGTGACAACAAACATCGCAGGAATGGCATTTTGATGCGTAATAATGTCACGATTTACCTGTACGATGATACCCATGCACTTGGTCTCACTCGTGAAGGGAAACATGTGTAAGATCTGGTAGCTTAAGATCTCGTTGGTGGCGCGGACCTTCAGTGACACGCTCCACAAATCGCGCTGATACAGCGATACGCCCATCTGCGTGCACAACAAAAAATAATGTTTTATTTTGTAAATTTTGATATCACTGAACGTTCTTTATTTTACCTGGTTCAGCAGTAAGGAAACATGTGGAAGAATGAGGTTGTTTGAAGGAGTTTGTGGTTGGTGAGGACAGTGAGTGACATATACCATCGAGTGGAGGTCGGTCTTAAAGAATGGGTCGGATGCACCAAACTAGAGATATACATTGTTTCCAAATCTCATCTAATCTAGCTCAAAACAACTAGATTGCATAGTAGTTCTTGAACTAAAGAACCGATTGAAAAAATGATTGGCATTGCAAAGTCTCGACTGACTCACGTATCAGTGAGTCACAGTCATTGTTCTATCGGCGCCATCTGTTCTTGTGTCATGATATTTGAGAGGGTAATAAATTTTGCAATTATTGAACAAATAGTCCGTCACCATAGACGACGTAGATAGGTAAAGAGAACATGAAGTACCTACCGAAACAATGTAGCTAGGTCTCCTTTTGTTTTTTGACATCTGAAGAAAATCTTCAGATGGTAAAAGAAGTGAAATGGTTTTGACTTACATTATCAGTCCACTTGACTAACGCCACTTCATCGGGGCTGGCGGCCTGGTAGTCGCACAGCTGTTGTTGCGGTATCGCTCCGCCTCTGCTCTCGGAAACCATGGAACTGGTCGTATCTGTCGGAACAAGTCAAAATATGACTGTGCGCTTTTAGTGAGGGTTGAATGAGTTCTTAACCCTATTAGGATAGAACGATGGAAAGAACTAGATACACGTAATGCAATACCTCCATCGGTCCAGGATGAACCGCCGGCGAAATCAACCGAGTCCTTTTCATACACGGGCGTGACATTGTGACACAGGGCCAAGCCCAGCACAGTATCCCAGACCTGCCTGCCCGACACTTGGAATCCCGATGACTTGTTCAGGGAAGACGTAGATGACAGGATGTTGGCGTTGAAGGAACCGGTCGGTGTTGCTGGGACCGATGTGCCTTCTTTTGTTACATGTTGGGTGAGAAGCGTTTGTACCTGAAGAAATAGATGAAAGGTGATTAAATGGATGTACAAATACATTTTTCTTCGAGCCATATCTTTTCAAGACTCAGTTTGGATCTGCGGAATGTATGTCGCGACTTGCGAAAGGGACAGAACATGACAGAGAGTGGATATAATAATATAAGGGCGAGCAGCGCAAGTGAAAGGGCTTTTTTGCATTATATCGAGACCGATCGCTATGGTTCATTGTTATCACCATATCTCTGTAAAACGTATTGTTACTTCCAATAAATTACGAGTCTACGACAAGATCTTTTATTGGAAGAAACCCAGCACAGAGAAGAACAAGACAAGAATATCACAATAGTTAAAATTGTCTCTTTAATATGGAAATACAATCGGGTGACAGTGGTCAATATATTCTCATAAATTTAGCGTGCATCTTGTCTTCAAATAAATACGGTTCTTTAAATGCTAGACTTAGATGTTCATACTTTACCTCATGAAAGTTGCAATCGTTGTACTGCGCATTAGCGAGGCTCAGATTCTTGAAGACCATCTCGTTCTTGGTTACGGTGCCCGTCTTATCCGTCAACAGGTAAGAAACGCGACCCATCTCTTCGGGAATAGTGGTGGAGCGCATCACTGTACCAGCTATTTTCTCGTCCTTCTTAATGGCCCACGCGTAGAACGTCTTGCCCACCTCCAAATTCACACGGAGACTGAAAGGGTAAACGTTAGATGATAAGAAAGGTAAGAATACACGTGTGGCTAAACGTATGGTGATGTGTGTCCGGGGAGCGTGCCAAGGATGGTAAGAATATATAAAAGAGGAGTAGTAAGGAAAAGTATTGCATAGCTCACCTGATAGGAATAATGTAAGAGAAGAGAAGAATGAATCTGCACAGGTAACGGACCCAAGGGCCGGAGAATCCTTTGAGGGTGATCATGACGAGAGACAGCATGAAGACGGCCACAAATAGCACCTTTGTCATGTCGTTCACCTTCAGGTCGAACTGGCCAATTTTGGAGTGAGGTGTCGAGTTGTTCATAACGCTGCGAGTCTCAGAACCTGCAATGTTATAGACATGAGAGTAATTTTAATTTTGCATATCATATTATGTTATGTTTAACGTTAATAAACTATAACTTATGCGATATAAATAAAATTTACAACTACTTAAAAATGTATCAAGGTTTTTTTTAATAACTTCTTAAATTAATGAGCAAGTAAGCGTGCGAGTGACATGCGTGATTGGCCACATGGGTATGTGTGTGGGCGTATGGTGACATCTGTCCGGGGAGAATGCTTAAGTATCCGTGCGTAAAAGCCCAGGATTTTTTGTTTACCATTGCCTTAGAGTAAGCACCTAATACTTATAATGATACTTGTGTACAATAAATACCCTTATTCTACCTCCATCATGATCATCCATCCGACCAGAGGAATCCATCGTGTCTCCTCATGGGATAAGAAGCAGTAATTAGCCCTGCCGGTATATCGATCGATTATAACAGCTGGCGCAATCGGAGACAACAAACACAAATCACAAAATTGTTTTCACCACTTTATTACTTTATTAGATATAAAACCTACATGCTTTGAGAACAATGTTCTCTTCTTCAGGATTGTTTGTGTACTAAAATTTAAAAAGATAAACCATGCAAGTGTGTTACGCTGAAGGGGACGGTGAGGGGAGCAAGTTGAGTCCGATTTTGAAAAACATTTAATAGAATATACATTTAATATTAATACAGGTTTAAAATTTTTACATACTAGTTATAAGATCCCACAAATAAATAATCTAGAAATACTTGAAATTAGGAAAAGTGTTAATTTTAATTCAAATATAATAAATAATCAGACAAAATTTGTGCATAACCAAGAATTGAATATTTTTCCACTTAAAGATTATTATTATTATTGATAATGGGCAGGCAGCTTAAGCTGATATGCCCATATCACTGTCTCTTATTTGAATATCCAGCCTATTCTTAACCTTTTCCCTGCCGGCCATACAAAACTCTAACCATCCCCGTATGCCGGGCATTTTTTTCAAATTTAAAAAAATAAAATTGAGAAATTTAAAAGCAGCTTATATTTAAAAATGTGAAAACTCACCATATTACGATGTTTTACGAAATATTAATACCATTTTCTTCACTTAAATCACTAAAATTGTCTGGCACAAATATAGAAACAGGGTTGTCACAAGTTCACAAAATAAAGTAAGATTTTTTTTAATTATGTTCTAAAACACTATCTTCTACCTACTATAATCCTCCAGCGTATGATACAGTTCAAAACATGGTTCCACACATAAAGCTACGTCGCACTGTTTACATCTATACCGCGATTCTCGTCTTTTCTTTTTTGCTGAACACACCACACATCTTTTGGATGCTGGTTGTTTCTGTGCGGTCTCAGGAAATTTCCCCACAAAATGCCTCTCTACTAATCGAGATGGCAACTCAGATTTCCGTTTCCTCATAGATTCTGCTTTCGGCACAGATGATTGTCGATGCCTATAAAAAAGTTGACGTATGATTTCTAATTGAAAATCTGCAATGGGTTTACGGTTTCCGGTCTTTTCACGGTATATGGCATGTGCATTCAAGAGGCAAAGATCTAAAAGGTGGAAAAAAATCTTCTTGTACCATCTCATTGTCTTTCTTGAAGAATGAACCGATGATAGCACCATGTCACATTTATCCACTGCCCCCATATTTTTGTTGTAATCTATTACGCTCTCAGGTTTTTTAATTGGTTCATTGGTAGCATAATGAGTTTTTCCTGTTTCTGCAAGTGTGCTAGGGTGAAGGGTTGTAAGCATTGTAACATCTTTTTTATCTTTCCATAATTGTGCCGCCATAGAGTCTGTGTGATAAGCCTCCATTTCGCCTTTTTTAAGTTTTTCCTTAAATTTTGGCATCTGTTTTCTATTTTTGCGGACAGTCCCACATGCATTTGTTTTTTTATCAAACAGTGACTGAAATAATAACGGGCTCGTATACCAATTGTCTACAAATAAAGAATGACCTCGATTTAAGTATGGCTCCATTAGTGTCATCACGATGCTTCCAGAAACTCCCAAATCCTCATGCCTTGTATAAATAGTGGTAGATCCCGTATAAATAATAAAATTCAACACATATCCCGTGGTACAATCGCAAATAACAAAGAGTTTTATACCAAAACGACTTGCTTTGTTTGGAATATATTGTTTGAAAGCCAGCCGACCTTTGAACAATATCAAACTCTCGTCTATACACACATTCTTGTATGGATACATTTGTTCCTTGAATACAGCTGTAATCATGTCCACCACTGCTTTTATTTTAAAAAGTCTATCTCCAGGCGGTTGTTCCTCATTATTACAAAAATGGAGCATACTCAATAAAATTTGGAAGCGATTCCTTGGCATAACATCGGAAAAAATCGCCGAATGCAATAAAATATCCGTGGACCAATGCTCTTCAATGGTGTTTCTAGTATTTCTTGCCATCAGTATACAGAGACCCATGAAAATATACATTTCATCAACGGTTGTATCGATCCATTGCTGCATTCTATAGCTTATTGAGGTGCTCTTGTTTTTTATATTTATATATTGCCGATTAGTTTCGGCTACAATGAGCTCAACTAATGTTTGATGCATAAAAATTTTGAAAAAATCAACCTCTTGCATACCTTCATTTGTAAGCAATTTAGCGCCGGAAAAAGAAGAATCAAAATTGTGCACTTGCGGTAAAAATGCATCACTTTCCCAATGAAAGACGGGTCTTCTGTCACCACGATTATCTTGGTCAACATTCCCTGATTCAACATTATCATTGACCATTTCGGCGTCGTCTTCAAAGGGCTCGTAAAACTCCGGCAATTCAAATTCTACGTCAGACTCGGCAGTTTGAAGAATTTCATAATCACTATTTGAAAATTCTGCCATTGTAATAAACCTAAATTCAAAAAATAATACTTAGAAAAACTAACAAGTGAACCAATTCCAAGATAATAAAAATCACTTCACAATAATTGATAATAAACACACTTATAACGCTGAAAACTTATTTATAATAATACATAATCCCTTAACTTTACAAGAAAACAACACAAGTGCGAGAAAATACCGGCAAACGTTTGATTTTATCAAAAAAAAAGCTCTCTGTGAACAAAGAATCCGACAGCGACACTTCCGTATTCCGGGATGCCCCGTAATAAATTAAGATAAGTGATGACCCTTGCGAGCTCTATCGGCTGTCAGATGGAATAATTTACAAAAATGTAGATTACAACATTTTTGAAACAATATGAGTGACAGTAAATTCTTAAAATTAATCCCCATAGATGGCGGTAGGCGATACAAAAAGAGACGTTTCAATTTCATGTTTTATTACGCGTCTAAAATTGTGTGAAGATGTGCGCGGATTTATCCGTTCGCGGCGTGTGGGGTACTGCGCGGCAGCGCGGATTTATCCGGTCGCGGCAGTGATCGGGTTAAATTGGTTGACACTGGCTGCAGACACAACATCCTCGGGCAAACTGTTCCACATATTGACCACTCTATTGCTTAATGCATGCTTTCTTGGGTGCATGCATGCATGGGTTACACGAGAACCGAGACTTGTTCAACTTCAGATGATGTCCTCGAAGGCCCACAATAGTGTTATATGCAAACATATCTGTCATATTAGGAATATTGTAGTAGCCCGATAGAATCTTGAATGTCTCGATGAGGTCACCTCTTGCTCGTCGCTCCTGAAGAGTGGGCAGTTTCAATACTCTCAGCCTTTCCGCATATTCCAGGTTTTTAAGACCCAAGGGCAATTTTGTGGCTCGTCTCTGAACTTTTTTTTTTTCCAGTAAAATTTTCCAGTAAAACTATATCTTTAACAAAATATGGATTCCAGATCTGAGAGGCATATTCGAGGAGAGGCCTCACATACGTCTTATAAATAGTTGTGAATAGTGGTACTGTCAGATGTTGGAATGATCTTCTCACTAAATACAAAATAGAGTTAGCCTTCTTAACCACACTCGCTATGTGCTCACACCATTTAAAGTCCTTGGTAATAGTAACACCCAGATCCTTCTGCGAGACCACTGACTTAATCAGGCTTTCGTTTAAGGTATACTCAATATTTGGGTTATTCTTGCCGACATGGAGAACACAACATTTGTCAACATTAAGACATATGAGCCACTGCTTTGTCCACTCCGATAATTGATTTAAGTCTCTCTGTAACACCTCATGGTCAGTAAGGGGGTTACCGAAATATTTTGTGTCATCAGCAAAGAAACTCACAGTGGACTGGACAGCAGCACGAAGATCCAAAATGTATAAAATAAAGAGAATTGGTCCCAGCACACTCCCCTGTGGAACTCCACTTAAAACTACTTGCGGTGCAGATAGAGAGTCACCCACTCGGACAGCAAAGGAGCGCTCAGTCAAAAAGCTCTTAATCCATTGAAGTAGTGAACCACGGATTCCTAGATGTTCTAACTTAGCGATTAATCTATTAAGTGGGACTCTGTCAAAAGCCTTTTCAAAATCAAGATAAAATATGTCTATAGGTTCATGGCTATCAAAACTAGTGGACCACCTTTCTAGACATGTGAGAAGATTAGTCACAGTGGAACGTCCAGGCACAAATCCGTGCTGATCCAAATCTACAATGCCGTTGTCTTCCATAAATCTTCGTAAGTCCTCAGCGATAATTCTCTCCATTACCTTACACAGAACTGATGTTAAGCTTATAGGTCTGTAGTTGGCTGGATTCAATTTGTCTCCCTTCTTATAAATGGGAGTTACTATTGCCCTCTTCCAATCCGCGGGTAGTTTTCCTTCATCAAGAGATTTTTGCATTATGGGGGCAATAATGGCGCTCAAGGGGCCAGCACAACAGAAGGAATATTATCAGGACCAGGAGCTGCATCCTCCTTAAGATTTTTCAGCTGTTTCTCAATAAGTTCCGATGTTATGGAAACTGTTGTTATCGAATTGGCAGAACGCTGGGGATAGTCCATTGCCGGCAGTGCTCCGCCTGGTTCTTTTACATATGATTTGACAAACTGTGAAGCAAATAAATCAGCAACACACTGGGGGTCCACAACTATAGAGCCATCCTCATCATTACGCAAGACTCTTGGTACTGTAGATCTTGATGCCAACAGTCTACGAGTGTAACTATAAAATGCCTTTGGACCTTTATCAACAACTGATTGTTCATAACTTTTCCTAGAATTCCTTATTTCTGAAGTTATTTTATTATTTAGCACTCTGTATTTCTTATAATCTCCCGGGTTCAGATTCTTCTTTTATATGTTCCACAGTTTCCTTTTTTCCTTGGTTAAATCAGCTATTTGTTTGGAAATCCACGGTTTACATTTTGACTTAAGATTTTTATTTAAGACAAGTGGGGCACAGGATTCTATATCGTCATGAAAAATTTCCATGAAATTGTCCCACATGTTATCTATATTCCCACTGGAATAGCCATGGGGTATGTTAAGGATCACTTGGACACCATTCACTCTATCAAAGTCCACATGCCAGAAATTATGTTTATACCTTTGTTCAGCATCATGCATTTCTTTGCCGCTATAAAGTTGCATGGTAGCCAGTAATATGACATGATCGCTCACACCCACCGGTGGAAGATAAACAATTTCAGTAACAATATTTTCGTCATTGCTGAGGATGAGGTCCAGCAGGGAAGGTTCGTTATTACTTCTATATCTTGTCGGCTGGTCAACAAATTGGAAAAGGCTACTCTCGGTAAACATATTTGCGAAATCATTATCTTGGTTATTTCCAGAGCCAATCTCAGCCAACGGCCAATGCAGGCGAGAGTAGTTAAAGTCACCGAGCATAATAGTTAGGCCGGTCTCTGATAATTCTTTAATGTATGCTATCAGGTTAAAATTATCCACTCTTAATGTATCAGGAGGTCGGTATACACCGATTAGATTAAATGAAACATCACAGATCTTGACATGTAAGGTCACAATTTCAATGTTCTCGATATTAAGAGGGTTGTTTTCCACTATCTGTATTGGACAATTATTAAGCATACTAGAAGCATATATAGCAACTCCCCCTCCTCTTCTATCTTTCCGATCTCTTCTATGTAAAACATAGCCAGGTATATTCACCAACACATCAGGTATATCACAGTTAAGCCACGTCTCTGTTACTATTACAAACACAGGTTTATATCTGTCAACCTCCACAACAAACTCATGGAATTTAGCCATGAGGGAATTGAGATTTGTATACAAGAGAGTGATTTCCATCAGCTGTGATGCTACATGTTTTTTGGAGGAATTTTAATAATCTTAGGTGTTCCATTTATATACCTAATAGTAATATCGCTCTCACCCTTCTCTCTACGCAACTTCAGTTCTTCCGATAGCTCTCTCAGTTGGGTTCTTTGTTTGATTGTTAGGTCGGACTTAATGAATACTTTTTTTTTGTCAGAGCCATTCAGGTTACTTTTATTTTTTAGAGCATTTCTCACTAGCATGGGTGAATCCAAAATCACTTTCAGGGGTCTGGGGCGAGATTCCAAATGAGCGCTTTCAACTTTTCCTAGCCTTATGACTGCCCGTGGAGTAATTTCTTTTCCAGTAACAATATTCATGATCTTCTTAACTTGGTTAGTATCATGTAATTTTCTGTCCATAGGTAGTTTTTCACTAGACTCCTCACAGTTAAAAACTATTAAATTATTTGCCCTTTCTTGACGATCGTTCAACTCTTCCAACACATCCATAAATTGGTTGTTACATTTTTTCTTCAGATATTCCATCCCCTTCAGATGACATTCCATAATTAACACCTCCGACCCCCCCACCCCTCACCGTCCCCTTCACCGTAACACACTTGCATGGTTTATCTTTTTAAATTTTAGTACACAAACAATCCTGAAGAAGAGAACATTGCTCTTGAAACATGTAGATTTTATATCTAATAAAGTGGTGAAAAAAAAGTGATTTGTGTTTTATTTTAATAATAATGTCACCACAAAGTTCGACCCCTGATTTAGAAGAAAAAATATTCCTCGAACAATTGGTTATACTCATACTCACCAGTGTACAAGATTATTCCGGTGGCATGCGAGGACTTGAGCACGCTGCCGGCCCATATGGTGTGCTTCACGTCCAGCTCCACCGACTCCTCCGAGTCGTGGCCGGTCCACGTCCCGATGAAGGCGTGTATGTCCGACTGTGGCTTCTCAGCGTACACGGTCACATCCATGCCCAGCAGATGGAGATCCGATGTTGACTTTTGACTCGAAGGCACAGAGATCCTGGGATCAAAAAAGTACATCTTAAAACAATAGGAATAGTGTGTTGATCTAGTGGTTAATATTTTCACCTAATGATTCCGTGAAATGCTTAAAAAAATCAATGATTTGGACATAGCATAGTTAATCAAATATAGACAATAAAATTACTGGGAAAATTATCTCCCAATGAGCTTAAGTTGACTGGTCGCAAATATCTCATGACTTGATGCCGTTAGATTTTTAGCTTTGTGGCTAAGTTAAAGGAAAAGTGTATGCGAATAATTTGGCAAATATACAATGGCTGAAAGACAAAATGATGGAAAACTTGGTTAAAAATGCTCATGAGTTCCAGAAAAGCCGAGACGATCATTCAAACGATGAATATATATATAAATTAAATAAATAATAATAACTTTGTTATACACCACTTATATTTATTAAAAATCCAACCAGGTTTCGCTACTACTGTAGCTTCTTCAGGGATCTTAACTCATAAGATCCCTAAAGATCGCTACGGTAGTAGCGAAACCTGGTTGGATTTTTAATAAATATACGTGGTGTATAACAAAGTTATTATTATTTATTTAATTATAATGTATCACCACCAAGTGTTTGCTTCCTTTGAAAATATATATAAATATTTTTTTTTTTACAAATCGCTCCATTTACAATGCAAGTATATCTTGGAATACCTAAATGGAGGCGATCCGCTGCTTGATGCATTCAATGCTATCATTAAATACATCGACATGATCGCTTAGTTCATTTAGGTGTTACACACTACGCGTTATGGAGTGCTTATTCATTATATCCGTTCTGCATTTTGGGACATGAAATAGCGCGTGACCTCGATTTCGCAAATAATTGTTTGGTACAAACAGGGCATAATTCTCTAGCAGGTTCGGGGCATCAATTTTATTTGTTAAAATTTTAACCCCCAACATGACCAGGCCCTCCTGTCTGCGCGACTCGAGGCTGCAGTAGTTGCATTCCCTCAGCAGCACTTCATGGTTCATGAAGGTAGGATATTCTCCTGTTCTGCGCATGTATAAATAGCGCAAGAATTTCTTTTGAATATGCCCAATTATATCGATATATTTCCTTTGGTGTGGGCTCCACACTGCCATTCCATATTCCAATTTTGAACGAATGATAAAATTGTACATTTGCTCGATGCACTTTTCATTCAAAAATCTTTTTGATACATGTGTTACGAAACCTAAAAGCTCGTAACACATTGTAACTAGTTGGTTTATGTGACTTGAGAAAGTCAGTCTGGCATCAAAGACAATACCGAGATCCTTGATCTCAGCAACGCGTGAAATTTTTTCTTTATTGATATAACAAAATAGCTGAACTGAATTATACATACAAAAAAATATCAAAAGTTAAATACATGGTGTATCGTAGCTAAGAACAAAAATTTTGGGGGTGTCTTTTTCATTAAAGCGAATTAATTTTTAATATTCAATATAAATTTCAAATTGTCTAACGATTTACCAAAGAGAGGCCAGAAATATTTAAAAAACACAAAATGCAAATTTTGATGTCGCTTATCTCTGTAACTGTCGAAATTTCACCCAAAGCATAAAGAATATTTTCTATTAAAAAATGAATGATGAGGGCTTCCCCAAAGGTGTTGCTACCCACCTTATAGCAAGTCAAAAGCACTCTTCACGACCAAGTACAGGAGATTTACTTTACAACTCTTACCTGACTTTCCAATCCGTCTCGCCGTCCAGCTGATCGGTCGCCACAAACACGGATCCGGTGGCATCAGATGTGCGCAACAAGAGCAAATCAGCCGGAGCACGCACTCCTCTGTGCAGCGATATAATGTCGCCCACGCGCAAACTTCTCGCGTCGACCGATTCGGCGGTGCCGCGTAATGGACCATCGAGAATCAGACGAGAGTATTTCTGATTGTTTACCAGCCTGTCACGTCTGAAAGGTTTAATTTGTAACTCATTTATACAGCATAAGTAACAAATAACAAAAAATATAGAGGTATCATTTCCAGCTGCGAAATCTATGTATATTAAGTCATAGAAGGGACCATAGACATCTCTTGCATAGTCCCTTCAAATTTTTAAAAGAGTTTTGATTGAGAACATATCGAGGATAGAAAGCCAAAAGGATGTTAGTGATTATTTCGAACTTTACAGGAGAGCAAAACAAAGTTCTGTCAATCTGAATTTGTCAATGTTCCTTTTATTATTAAACGATATCCATATTTGTTTATCCAAAATAAACATGGAAATCGTTTAATAATAAAATATTTAAGAAAAATGAAAAGTGCAAACTTCGATGTCGCTTATCTTCGTAACTGTCGACATTTCATCCAGAGTTTGAAGAATAATATCACGAGATGGTAGAAGCAGAAAGAATTGCATGCAATCGAAGATTTTACAGCACTCTACGTAAATACGTCTTTTACACTAAATTGGAAACTACTACCAAGCTCTGGCATAATCCAACAGGTTCGCGAGACGTCTAGAACACGGGGGCATCATGCCTTGCAGACAGAATTGTTTTGACAAGAAACATAGAAGACAGTGAATTACCACAAACAAGTAATAGACAAGGGTAAAGGGATACAGTGGGTATAGGTCTTTCCATTTGAGAAAGTCAATTGAATTAGTATGTGTAAGCCGTGCTTACGAGGCACATTGTTTCATTGTGTTGGTATTTATACTTGTAAACATCAACACAACGAAACAATGAGCCTCATACATACGGCTTACACATACTAATTCAATTGTCTTTCATAAATGAAAAGAACCCTACTTACGTGTGAATTAGCGTGAACAAGTGCGAAGCTGTGATGAATATTCTAGTGAAAATTAGTGTGAATTAAAGAATGATGTTCCAATTAAATTCGTGTCCAGTGACTTTGTGTAACAAATAATTTTTAAAATTATTTTTAGTATTTCAGCTGCCAAAGCAACGATCCCATGACAACATTTTCCACACAAAATTGAACAAAGAAACTTCCACCAGTTTTTGCTACGATATTTCCTGTACAATAGTGTAATCACTCACCTGTATCTACCGATGTCGTCAATGGCCTCTCGAAAAAGCGTGACGGAGATGACGAAGCAGAGTGGCCCCCAGTAGGTGTACAGATAGCCGATCCGTATCTCGGGGATGAACTGGCTCAGGGCCATGACGAGGAAATACAAATTCAGAAAGAGACGGAATTGCTCAAATAAAACGAAAGGGAGAAATGATAACACACTGTATTTCTGAAAAAAAATTACTTTAATTAGCTTATTTAAAAATGCGAGCAAATCGTTCACAAGAAAACATATTTAGTTGTATAGTGTGAAGTAAACAACACTGTGTATTATTAATTCCTTATTAAGTTAATTATTTGGCAGTTTTCAATAGGGTGGAGTAAAAAAATATATTTTTCCAATTTTTTTTTCTGTTATTATTCATGAGCTAGGATATGGTCATCAGGCAACCACACACACATTTATCATGGCCAAAAATGGGGTGATACCAGACCACTAAAATATACAAACACGAACTAACTAAATTTCTTGGTACACAGTCTGATTCGACAACTATTTCCAATATGACTCATTTAAAAAAAATTACCACGAGCTTGTAAATTTTTAAATAATTATGAAAGGGTCAAACTAAATACTCAAAAGAAGTATAATGTCTTAGTAAATAAGTCATGCTTTATTACAAAAATACGTTTTTACTTTTAGACTCAGTTTAGAATGAAATTTATAAAAATTAGAAAAAACAATGTCTATTGTAAAAATAATGTTTAGTTTACTAGGGGATTTAATTATGCAAGAATAAATACTTAAACTGCAGTATAAATGTGTCTTAAATATTTGCCAGGGAGGATATACTTCCGCTGTGACTCAATCCCCTTGCCTAAATAAGGGGTTTAGTTAATCTCTACACAATTTTTTGCTCTGGCTAATCCTTCATATAGACCACAAAATGGCATTAGTACCATGTTATTAGTATTTCTAAAATATATACAAAAAATACAACTTCAGAAAACACATTTAACCTCATGGCATTACTGTTGAGGGCACCCGAAGATGTGTCAATTCTGATATCGACAAACATTAAGCAAGCACCTACTCCGGGAAAAATACCGCTCACCCTATTTCGAACGCAGCAACATTTTTAATCTAATCAATCAGTTAATGGTTAAAATATTCCATGTTAATACAATACTTTATTTTATATATGATACTCTGTGCTATTCTGAAAATAGCAATATTGAGATGTCAAATCTTTATCCCAATCTTGACAGGTATGTATAACATTGTATTGCCGCCAATTTCGATGTTTTAAGTTTGACATGTATGAAATTAATGAATTCAGTCAATCAGAAATTCAGATTCACAATTATGAATAATGAGATTTTTAATTGATTGACTTCATTAATTTCAAACCTGTCAAACATAAAACGTCAAAAAATGTTATACAATAACTGTCAAGACACAGGAAATAGCAATATTACTTAGTTTAGAATACGGATGACTGCATGGGAAAAATAAGTGAGGTTATGTTCCTTTGTGTCACACAGAATCAATCGCTCAAAATCATAGAAGATAAATAAGTATAAAGTGCATGTTGGAACCTGGCTCACGGAAGTTAACAAACTTTGTTTATCTTACCTGGTTCCTAATTCTATTTGGGGGGAACTCCTCATCTGGAAGATGCCCCAACTTGATGACGCGAGAGTTCAGCTTTTTCTTCCTGCTGAAATACGGCCATATGCAACATTTGAACCTGCAAAAAAACACAAAAAAATGAAAAGTTTAAGCCATGGGTGAGCCAAATTAAGTTTCCAAGTGATGTATCGACCTATTTAACAACCTACTGCTATAAACCAGGTTGATGCAACCGATTTAACGACCTACTGCTATAAACCAAGTTGATGCAACCGATTTAACGACCTACTGCTATAAACCAAGTTGATGGAACCGGCCCTAATTTTCGGACATTTTTTTTTTTTAAATAGAGATGCGAACACGGTATACGTGTCACATCAATATTCTTACTATTTTCAAACTAAGCTAAACGCTTGTGCTATGAAAATAGGACTAACTTGCTAGTCTGGAGTGAGGTTCGAACCCGCGACCTTTGGATCACGAGGCGAGAGTCCTAACCACAAGACCAACAACCACCAACTACCTAACTTTCAATCAATTACATAATAATGTATGTTTAGGAAAGGTTCGTAGGTCGTTGGAATGAAAGAGCAAAATGGTTATTAATGTTTCTTTCTCGACCAGAGACAGGCTCCGGGAGCAAGTAAAGATGTATAGTTGTAAGTAAGAAAGCAAAAATGATAAAACAAAGAAAAATGCACTGGGAATGCCAGGCGCGGACAGAAGTGTTTATAAATAACAACCACACGGGACCGGGATAGGGAATGGAGTCGTCGCCTGCAAAGTTTTTGTTGTTTGTTTATGTTAACACAATAAAAAAGGGTGCCCGCTATCCGAGGCGGGCACATGGTGTGGCTCGACTGGGTACCGCCACATGTGTATTTTTCATTGAAACAATTTTACTATGTATTTTTTGCTATGAAGTTTTAGAATAAAGTCTATGAAATTAAAGACAAATTAATGATGTTGGGCAAATATTTCTTCAGAAGATAATTTTTTCTATATCTTTCTAACTGATTTAAGTTAATTGAAAAATCATCAAAATTTAAAAAAAAAATTAAAATAACCCTACAGGGAATAATTCCTTAGCATTAGTCATTATTTCTGAGAAATTTCTTATCACCTAAAATACAGGGAAAATAATAATGACACCCCAGAGTTGTAAATGTTGACAATATTAAAGCAAAAACCATATAATTGTAAAAATGTACATTACCATGACCATAGTGACTTTCTTTGAGGTTTCGGAATTAACGGTGTCGTCTCCATTATTAAAAGGCTGATGTTAAAAATTGCATGATAATTATAAGGCTTCAACAGCGGACATTACAAAACTGATGACATTCTGTCATGTCAAACGCAGTCAAACGTCAACAACACAGAATATAGACCAAAAGTCAACAATAACATGAAAAACGGAATACATAAATCTGTGGAAACGAGAAGCCCCTTCTTGTCATGTTTTTGTCCTTTCGATTACACATCTAAAATCAAATCCATTTAAACAATTCTAACTTTTATTTCACCAACCAATCATCCCTTAGCTTTAGGATAAAGCATCCTTGTGATTGGTACTCAATCCAAGATGGTCGACAATTTGTTATTTCTGTTTATAGAACACTAATTTCATGTGAATAAATTTTTGACAGTTACACAACAGCCATAAATATTTATCTGTGGATTCTACTTTCTTGTCTACAGCTTTTGCTGTCAAGTCAGGTGTCAAAAGTTGTTCACATACAATTCTCGCAAGGCGCAGCTGTTTACCGAGAAAAAGTTTTTTTGTTTTATCCATTTCCTCTCATCCGGGAAAAAGGTATTCGTGTCATTTTAAATCTTCTCATTGCATATTTTTGCGAGGATTTGATATTGCAATGCCTTCACATCCAAAGATGCTTACGGTGTAATAACGTGTAAAGTAAACACTGAAAAGTTAGCAAATATTCACAAATGGCTTGTGATTTTCGATTGATATAATCGATAATACATTTTCCCTTGTTTTTCAGTGATTTTTATATGTTTGTATGACATTAGGAATCTCCAGGGATAATTTTTAGTGAAATTTGATCCAATCTTGTAATTATTATTTCATTCTTGCAATTGCATAGCTTCTCTTTGGGCAATACTTTCACACACCAAATAATATTTTTGCACACTGTAAATATTACTTTTTAACCATTCGTATCCATAAACTTTTATTTTTTTTAATGAATTAAATTTGTTCAGTAGGTACCTACCCTAATAAAATCTGTTGCGAAAATAGCATTGTAGAATATTTTGTAACATTTTTAATTATTTAACAAGGAACCATGGTGCCCGAAATATTATTGTTATGGTCGTATTAAAGGGTTTCACCACCTCGAGATATCAAAAAATACATATATTTCTGGAATAATCCAAGAATATGGTCCCGTTGTTCATCCAATGAAAATAAGTATTTCACTATATAATTTAATATCCTCTTAATTTAATCTAACTGAAATAATCGTAATCTAAATTAAACAAACCAAACCTAATAACCTAACCTAACCAAACCTAATAACCTAACCTAACCAAACCAAACCTAATAACCTAACCTAACCTCATATATTGCCTATGAAATGTCAAAATATGCAGTGCATTTTTCGAAACTTTAAAGTGTAATATCTTATTTAATACTTACTTTTTAAACGTAACTTATCTTTCATTTTGTTAGTAGCACATTCAATAATATAGTGAAATAATCATTTTCGTTGTATATGCAATGGGACCATTATCTTGGATTTAGCCATATTCTTTTAGCACATTTAAGGTAAATTTTTTACCGTAACAGAAGTTGCAGAAGCATGTAGCAGAAACCTGAGACCATGAATTATTTTTTAAAGTGAAGTTTTAGTATGCAACGAAATGCGCGCTCATCCATTAAAGTGTCAAAATTTGGCATTTTGTTTACACAGCTAAAATCGTAATTCAGTAAACAGTTCTAATTTGCAAGTCAATAACCAATCATTCGTCAGCTTTTGAATTGAGCATCTTTATGATTGGTACTTTATTCAACATGGTGGATAATACATTATTTATATTTATGTTACAGTTTAATAGATGCGTGCGCATTTTGTGGTCTTGCATTCCCGCTACATGCTGCGCAAATACTCGTAAATGGACTAAGAATATGCAACGTGAAAGTATATAATGTGCTACATATACAGTTGTCCATTAGACACAATTCTTACCCCCCGTTTAAGTTCCTGTTGAACCTTGAAGTTAGCCTATCGACTTTACTAACTTCATAGTGTCAAATTTCCGCTACATGCTGCGTGCGCAACTTCCGTTACAATAAAAAATTCACCCTCAACGCAGCAAAAGAAATAATAACTTAAAGAAGTTTTTTTTAATGCAAATGAGATTAGTTTGAACATAATTTTCAATTATTTCTTAAAGAAATCTAAGTTAAAAATTCACGTTTTAAACAAATGGCACATTTTATCTAAAAGATCATATGCTTCACTGCGGATAATATTGCTGGTAAGTTGTGTGCAAAATTTGAACAAAATCAGCCTAATAGTCTTCGAGATATTTTATCCACCAGTCTGGAAGATAATAAAAGTCTTGCATGCCTTCACTACTAGGTTCAGCAAATATATAGAAACTCAATGTTATTTGCAAGAAGTACCGTATAATGCATATTATTCAAAATCTTCCCGTTTTTAACAAGCCCTCGAGTAGCTTCTTGAAGTTTCATTTAATATTTTTATACTGAATTTAATTTCAGATATTTCAACACTATTATGTGATTGTGATTTAGAGGTATCTGTTAAAAGTAGGTGATTGAGCTCTTCAGGGTGTGTGTGGGAATTGATTGATTTTTTAATTTTTTAGATTAATCGTAAATAGCGAGTGAACGACATTCAGCGACAATGGCTTCTGTTCCGTTTTTGCTGCTCGAGGAAGACTGTGAGCAAGGAGGGAAATCTGATGGTGGTATAGAGGTATATATATTTAGACTTATTTTATTAACTAACATATCAACCTGGTTTATAGTAATCTTTTGGTTAAACTATAAATTATTATCTACAATTGTAGCATTTCAAACTCCTTTCCGGCCCCGGAAAGGAGGTGACCTGGATTCGAATCCCAGTAGTAACCTAATATTTTTTCGTGAATTAGATTTTTCTGTATGTCTTTCTAATTGATTAATTAATTTGGTTTTAAAAATTTCACAGAACTTTGTTCTGAAAAATTACAACTTCACAAATATGAATGTGTTCTTGAATATATATGAAATTATTTTAATTGAACAAGACTATGATGCATACATATTTCTGTATGCACTTTCTTATGCTTCACAGGTAAATTCAGAACTATCGTAAAATTTTTGCTAAATGTTCAGAATTAATTTGTTCAGTTTCAGTTCAATTAACTAATCAGAAATATAATCTTGCCATTGAAGATAAAAATAATTATTTTTTCAGGATGATTTTGCATACAGAAACAACGTGATGAGAGCTACCATCGAGATCAGACTCGGCTTCGTCCGCAAAGTGTACTCGCTGCTGAGCATTCAGCTGCTCACTACCATTGCCATCGGGGCCACCTTCATGTCTGTTGAGCCAATCAAACTCTTCATTCATCAAAAGTAAGTGAACATAAGAAGGATCGTTATTGATCTTTAAGAAAACAACATTGTTAAGATAGAATATATTTTTATGGAATGTGTCATGTGTGTGTTACAGCTTGTTTATGGCTTGATTTTTATTTTCGATATTCATCCAAAAAAACTTTTTAAAAAAATGCTACAGGTTGTTTTTTTTAAATATCTGTGGTCGTTACTAGATGGCGCTAGTTGTATTTGAAAAAGTGCCACAGGTTATTTTTTTGATATCTGCAGTCTTTACTAGATGGTGCTAGTTGTATTTTAAAAAGTGTTACGGTTGTTTTTTAGTTTAATTTGTTTCACATAACTCATTTTTTATTTCATACAAAGAAACAAACACCCATAACACTACATTGGAAAGAGCAACTTTTATAACTTATATTTATAATAATTGCATATATCAGCTTTTTTCAATATGCAATTTATTAATTTGTTTAATAAATAATAATTCATGGACAAAATAAAAAAATAAATTTCCTAATTATTTCGAGTTTGTATCAATCGATGTGTGCAAAAAAGGAGATAAAAAGATTGGATGTAGACCCAATTTTTTATATATATCGGATATATATCAAAAAATTTAATTTTTTGTATAAAATTTGGATTTTTACAAACTCTGGTTACAAACAATCGTGTCTCCGACGTCTCTGGCTGAAATTCTGAACGCCTTTTGCAGATCTATCATAGGGATTGATGTTTGATGTAGATCAGCCCTGATTTGTCTGAAATGCCAACGTAACGTTGAAGTCGTTTTTCGATTTCTTTTCTCTTTCGATATTCTTCTTGAAGCTGAGCATATGATTTCACTATTGTCTCTCTGTAATGTATGTAAATAGGAAACATTTTAATCACATTAAACATGTATAAACAGTAAATTTGTTCTTGAATCAAAATATACAATTTTATTAACTTTAATGGTTAAAGTAACATATTGAATATTTAATACTCATTCGTTTTAATATGAGTCTAATAAAATAATTTTTTCGGTATTTATTTTCTTCGTTTATTATTCAATTTATGTTTATTCATAAATATGTCAAACTCTGGTTGAAATTTCTAACATTATATCTTCTTGTTTTCAGTGATTGGATGGTGATGGTGGCTTTCTTCTTGAGCATCGGGATTCTGATAGCACTGTTTGTGAAGCGCAGAGACAGCCCGGCCAACTTCATCCTGCTTGCGGCATTTGTGAGGCTTATTTTTTTTAATCATATTAAATGTCTGGTAATCTCACCACTACATGGTGTGTGCCGTGCTCGCTGCTAAGCCCTACGGGATACGCATCAAGGTCTTAAGCCAACAAGTTCAAATTTCTTTGACTTGTTCACTGCAATGGATTTGAAATATTCAAGATTTTGCTACAAAAAAGTCAGACACCGTTAACACGATAGGGCGGCTTTTAAAATGAAGCAGAGCTATTAAATTATTGTCATTTGTAGAGAGGATATACTACTAATACTAAAGGACGACGTGAGGGGTGGGGTGGGGATCAAAGTCCAGTGGGTATGCGGGCGTGGTCGTTAAGCGCAAGTGAGGGGACGCTATAGAAGATGTTTGAATATTAATTACATTGAATTAACCGTTTAGTGCCAAAAAATTCATACAGTTGTTTGTAAAATGCCACCAAAAAAAAATTTTTTTTTGAAAATTTATATTTTTTTAAAAACCCCATAAATTCTTTGAATTTTCATGGATTTTGATTATTTTTTCGATGTTTTATTAAATAATATCGAAATATTTTAAATAAAACGCTTGTATAAATGAATATAGTATTTTATTCAGAAAAAAAGAAAGACAAAAATGAAAAACAAAAAAAAAATCAACAACTGTGCTTTCCTGCACACGCCGTGTGGACACCCTTCTTGCAATACGCACAAATAGTCGTTGATCTACGCAGCCCAGCACCATCTTTATTACTACAGACCACACAGCGACGTAAATTCTTTCCTGGTCGCTCCCGCTGTCAGACATTTCAGAGGACGCGCTTGACATTATAGTTTTTCAATTAACTAAAATAAAAAAAATAATAAATGAATCTGAAATTTAAACGGTTTACTACGATCTTACAACTATTAAGATAATATTACAATAATATTTACCAATGCCGCAGCACCACACCCCACGTATGCGCAAATCAAAACACGACTGATGCAATCGACGAAAATCGACAATCGGCAATCTTCGTTAAAACACGAATCGACGTAAGTCGACGATTGTCAATCGGTTAAACAAAGTTATCATTTTTTAATATAATTTCCTCTCTTTTGCACTCAACTATATTTCAAAACATTTTTTAAAATAATAAAACTCATTTTCGGAGTTTTGCAAAACATAGGCTTCCCTGTGCTAGTTCCTCGATGTTTCTCAGCCAGGACATCTGCCTCCTATCCACGCTGTGACTACATTCAATCTTGTCTTCCATAATGAGATGCAGCAAACCATATTTATCGTCACGTAGAATGTGTCCCAAGTACCGAAGTACATAAATCTTTTTACCTACCTTACCTTATTTAACTTTCCATATTGCGATAAAAATCCTATAATATGAAATTCTTTGTTGAGAAACACGAGATTGATTTTATTGCTGTATTATAGTAATTTGACATCTGCCTCACATGATAAAATATAATACCTAAAGAAAGTGATCAGGTTTTATTAACGTTTTTGCAATTAGCAAAAAGTTTACGTAAAACGCATTAATACCTATCCAATACTTAGACCGCTAGTCGAGCGAACGGGTATTTATACCCTTCCCGCACAAGACTTATTAAATAGTATTTATTATATTAAAAAATGATAACTTTGTTTACTTTCACTATTTATTTATAACAATGGGGCAATGAACTACCTACATATGTCGACATTTTAAATCTATCTCTCTCAAAATTTAAAAAATCATTATATGATCATTTCTTTTCAAAATATTAAATTTTTATATAATGTCTTAAATTTTTTATATATATAGCTGGCTATTCAAATTTAATATTGCTATATTATCGGTGAGTAAAAATTTCTGAGATCACTACTTTACACTTTTTTGCATATATACTTTTTTTACATATATGTCTAACCTCATTATGTTTAAACTATGTATATATACTTTTTTACATTTATACCCTTTATTTTTCTTTTACATTTAATCGTTTGTTGTATTTTAATTATGTATAAACCTGTTGTAAAAGGCTATTAAGCCGTGTAATTAATAAAATAAATAAATAAAATAACAATTAGAATGTTTTAGATGCTGACGCATCATCTGCAGTAACGTTACTAATACTAAAATTAAGACTAAAGGACAGAGTGAAGGGTGGGGTGAGGATTAAAGTCAGGTGGGTATGTAGGCAGATGTCAAATTACTATAATACAGCAATAAAACCAGTCTCGTTATAAATAAATAGTGAAAGTAATAAATAAATAGTGAAGGTATCATTTTTTAACCCTTAACCACCTACCATACGTCTCGCAGACCCCGTCGAATTGATAATCGTGAATATTTTTGTGCCCAAGTTTCGTACGAACTTGTTAGTTCCTGTACCTTTTCCCCCCGCCCCTAAGTACCGCGCAAGCGTTCGTACGTGCGTGCGTTTGCTTCAGGTGAGTAAAAAACTATCGCAGGGGGTCTGAGAGACCTATGGTAGGTGGTTACGTAATTTTTTTTAATCGTGTTTTTATGGTTTTCGTTTAAAATGGCTCTTAGTGACAATAATATCGAGCGGTGTTTGGAACAAGATCTTTCAAGATCATGCTGGGCTAGATCATGTATTGGAAGAAAGTTGTGCATTTGATTGCATATACGAAGAGCCAACTGTACTAGGTGTTAAAGAAAATTCTCCATCCCAACATCATTTGTCTTCAATTTTACGTGGAAACGAAGAGTTTTCATCTGAAGATGTGGATCTGAAATTCAGTGGAGACCGTGGAAGAAGAATTATTTTGAAAGGAATTACTTTCGTTGGTCATCTGCCTCACCGTTTTTACGATTGAGAACTTTGGAGCATAATATAGTGCAGGGAAGAGAAGATAAAAAACCAGCATATCAGAGTGAGCTTAATTCTTTGTCTTGTTCACTGGATATTTAGCAGCATTTTTTAATGACGAATGCAATGTGAAATTGCAACGTGTGAAATTGCAATAATGTGAAATTCAACGTATCCTCCACAGAAACGTAACCACTTCATCAGCAGTTCCATGTAGCAGCAGTGCTGAAGAAAGGTTGGCAGTTCATAAAAACTGATCAATTTGCAAATACACAAAGAAACGCAATACACAATACTTGTGTTTCTAATGTAAAGCACCAATTTGCCTTGAATGCTCAAACAAGCTCTGTTTTCGCTGACGTGAAAAACTATAAATTTAGAGCCTGCAATTTTATTTAATTTGTGATTTTGTGGAGAATTTTAATTTTTTTCTACGTTTGTTAATTATTCAACACTAAAAAAAAGTTGTAAGAAGTTCCTATTCTACATGGTAATTTTTGTGGATCTCATTTTCCAAATATATTAGTTTGTAAGCCTGAAATAAGAGATATTGACAATTATTTATGATTAAAAGGAAAAAATGCTGATTTTCATGTGCCTTCTTTTCTAATTAAGAGTTTAATATGTTCCTCAATAGAATTTAAATTAAAAACAAAACCATTCTTTACTAAATTTTACCATTGTGAATTATTTTATTCGGGAGTCCCACAGACGTATGACAGGTGGTTGTGTAACAAAAATATATGCTAGGTGGTTAAGGGTTAATATAATTTAAAATAGCCTTTCACAAAAGTAACACAAGAAAACTTAGAAAAATTAGTAATTGTTCTCATTCAGATGGCCATCGGAGATTTTGATACGAAAAAATATTGTACATATACAAAGTTTTCCTATTTAATACAAAACGCAGCGACCTGGGCAGGTAGAAATCAATTGTAGCTAATTCCTTAGTAAAACTGACCACTAATGTGATGTTTTTGAAATTGTTCAGAGCAAAGCTGCACTTTACAACTTCCAAATCCTCTCCCAAATGTCACCTGAACAGCTTTTAGAAAGTAAGTAATGTGCTTTGAATAATTTCAGACCATCGTTCAAGCGTTCACGGTGGGGGTGTTGGTGTCCTTCTACAACCAGGCCATCGTCATCCAGGCGCTGTTCCTCACGCTGGCGGTGGTGTTTGGCATCACCATCTTCACCTTCAATACCAAGAGGGACTTCTCGTCCATGCACTCTTTGTAAGTCTCCAAACCTGTTTGTTTTTATTTATTTGTTTTTGACAGATATTAGATGCTGTTTGGAAGCTGAGAAAAGCAAAAGATATGAAGACTATATTCAAGATGTTTGACAACATATTTCCTACCCAATGGATTACCCATAAGTTTATTAACCTGTTGATTGCCAGCTAAATTCCAATCAACACACATTTTCACACCTTCACAACACACACAACAAGATTTTCTGAATTTTTTGTGATTTTTCTTTTTACGAAAAAACTGTGAAACCATGCGTATATTAAAAAAAACACGCCCATTTTATCGTAAGTGTCGAAATTCAATAATCTTTTTATCATTTAAGTAAAAAATAATTCTTTTTTTCAATTTCGATAATGTTGCTAATGCAACATTATACGTAAAATAATTATTTATTTTTATTTGTTTATTAGAGACAACACTACTATTATTATTTGATGCCTACCTTATAATCTTCTTCCATGTGGTATATTTTGTTGCACGGCACGGCACACAACGAAACATCGCACTCATAATACATAAATATGATACACTTTCACACACACACATATTTAAAATAAACGCAATATAATTGCGTGTATTTTTGTTAATAAATTATTGTTAGTATTGAATTGAATCATAAGTTACAAAAACCGACAAATATTGCAAAACATCTTGTATATATTTGTGTATACGTCTACAAATAAATCGAAAATCAAAAAAATAAATCATATTTTTCGCGCATTTTGTGCACGACCCCGAATGACGGAATATTTGAATTTCGATTGTACAACACGCGTTTGGGGCGCCATCTGCAACTTTCCTATTCAATTTTGACGGCAGAAAAACTTCTATTTCGATTGTTGGTTGGTGATGTTTTTGAGTTGAAAATAGAACGACATGTCACCACGGGATTTCTCTACTGGGAAAAAATCACTAATTATTAATTAAAAGAAATCATTAATTACCTTCCCGTCGGATATATGCGATGTGGCCTGTGGTGACAGTCATGTTCCGTCGCATGGTTAGCGTCTGTGGCCTGAGGCTCATTAATTAACCCACCCATTTCTCTGGTGAGAGACCAGGATCCAACCATGACCAATATTAATATTTGAAGAATTACATCCTAACAAATGAAATAAATGTTGTCTTGTCTCGAGAAAGCAGTTAAAAAACCTTCCGTCTCTAGCCCCAAGAATCCCTTTATTGTGTTTTGAGACTGTATAAATAGAAAAAATTACACGTAATTGAGAATTTTCCAGCAATCTGGACGTTTTAGGTTAAATTAGAAATAACTAAAAACGTTTACAAGTCAGTCAATCATACCTGAAAATTTTGCGAAATGTCATTCTCTATTTAAAGGGCGACATAACCGCTACACGCAAAAGTGATTCCACAGAAATTTAGCCAGAGATAAACAGAAAATTGGTGACGATTCAGTGTGGCCATCGAAATACATTACTAGAGTACCTACCGGGCGGTCAATGGTGAATAGTGCAATCTCAGAGGTGCAAATATTCTGGGAAGATGGGTATAAAGCATTCCATAGACGAGCGTGCTCCAGTTATGTTCATGTTCAATGACGTTGGTGATTAAATAAAACTTTATTTAATTTCAAATGTTTCATTTCTTCCCACTGCCGCGACCTGTGACAGTATATCGGCAGAAGGTACCGTCTGCAATTTTTTGGTTATATTTCGCAGGAAATACAAATTATGTAAGAGATACACTAAAATGAAATCTTTTTATGGCTCTCCTCAACATTATTCAAAATGACAGATGGTCCTTTTTACCATCTGACTACTGATATATGTATATGTGTTACAGTGAATCTGATTTTCTAGTGAGTCCATCATTCACTGGCATTTTAGAGAAAGTATATTCAAGGTCATTCTTATCATATTCAAAGAGTTTTTCACCTATAGAAATGAATACAATATTTTAACTTGCACTTACTAGTGAATTTATTGGTTTCCGAACTGTCAAAAATTAAATTTGACAAGTCTGAAATCCGTTTCCGTAAAAATCTATGCTTTTAAACGAACTTTTATTTATCCAAATTGAAACAACCGGGCCTTGAATAACAATTTAATAAGTCATTGCGTGAACAAGGTTCTTACTGCATTATTAATTTCTTCTGTGCAAATCAACATTATGTAGGTAACGGATATTATTAAAATAGTCATTTTGAAGTGTTGAAAGTTTCGTCTGCACCAATTCTTCATTATATGATTTTATAACAAGATTCTAATGGCACATGGACCTTGTTTTTCAAAATTTATTTTGCGTTTTGTGTCTCATTCTACACTAGTCTAGTCCAAAGTCATCACAAAGCGACAGTATTTCTAATTTTTATCCTTTGAGCGATAGCATATTCTCTATTCTGTGGCGATAGTTCTGTTTCTCGAACTGTCACACTTCTGGACTGGTCTTTGATATTCAATGATTAGTTTAGGTAGGTAACTAAAACGTAATATATTTTTAAAATTTTAATCGCGAACACTTACGAAATTCTGATCATCTTATAATTCAAAAGACAGTCGATTAAACTCATAAAAATGATACGGTGCGAGCAAGCTTCACGTCTGTCACCGACGTCGAGCCGAGTAAGTTTGCGAACTTAAAAACCGCGCACTTTATGTTGTACGTCTACCACCCGTGCTTACACGTGCGCAAACAAGAAACGCAAACGACATTAGACACATTTTTGATAAAAAGATAGAAAATTGGAAATGCGGAAGAATCTGAATGAATTCAAACGTAAATGATGACTTAGAATCTCTTTGATTTTTGTATTTTTCGCATCGAGTGTTTGTTACTTGACGCACTTTTAAAGGTTCATTTAAAATTAATAATACCGGGTGTATGTTTATTTATGTTTCTATATTTGTAAGAAATAAACTTTTGTTGTATTGTTATAAAAAAAACATATTTAATAAACTTAATTGACAAAATACATATTCATTAATAAAAATTTTCCCTTAACCCCCCAATATTTACATGGTGACATAACCTCGTTTTGTTCCGGCAGTCGTCAGATATCATAAAAAACCCGAGTGCGCGATCTTTCAGCCGACACCTTACTTCGCGATTCGTATTCGTTTTGCGGTGCCGCTGTCCTATTTTAATTTAGGAGTTAAAATAGGACCGCAAAATGAATAAAAATCGCCTAGTGTAGTGCCGCCTTTATACTTTCTACGCTTTAAGAATTACGTGTACAAATTGATGGTTTCACCGATATATTGTCTATGCTTTGAGTAATGTATTTTCACGGATTATGTGTAGTGAATCTGAGAATTCGTTGATTTAGATGTTTTAACTGCCCCCACTCTGCCCGACCGGGAAAAGTACATTTTTACTAGTGAAAGTATAGTCTCACTAAAAATGCAAATTCGCTGTAACATATGCACTAATAAATAACAGCTCCGTGCAGTCAGTACTTTGAAAAGAACTGAAGGAATTAGAAGTAGGATTGAGAATGGTCAGACTCATATAAAACACACAAAGAAATCTTTATACCATTTTTGTTAAAGAAATGTTTAAGTACCTACCCATTGGCTTTTTAATGTTCTTAAAACAAAATTGTTTCACATTATCACAAAACCTCAAAAAAAATCTGGCAGATTTAAAATTATCAAAATGTCTGAAATCAAAGAATCATGTGGAGCCCCAATGAAAGCGTATGTGGATTTTCATAAGAATAATTATTAACAACTTGATAAAATAATTAGTGAAGTATAATTTTAATATATAGAATGAACAATCATTTCCTGAAGGTTTTCAGCACTTCAGACAATTATTTCAATTCGGTATTTATATGATGAGGTTTTCTGTTATTGTGCTGCATACATTAAATGAATATTTGACTATACATAGTTAGTAATAGCAACGAAACACCAATTTCATTCCTTTTTTCTTTCCTGGCGTAATAAAGGGTCCTGATTACATAAATTATGTCAAATTTTGTCACTAGCATGTTTAAAAGCAAAAAATAATACATTTTTTACATTTCACTCTATAGATGCCCGTATAAAATATATGTTTTTACTGTTTTATTCATAGAAAATGCCAAATTACCTTTATCATAAGTGGGCCCATTCATTAACTTTCATGTCAACTATACGATCCTGCATTACACCGGCCCGGCGGCTTGCCATGCAATATAATGAATGCCCCACATTAGCTGAGAAAAAATCGTTGTGAATTTGAATTTGGAGATTATTGTTCCCAAGAGCTTATCTCCGTTTTTAACACAAAATTGGCCTTTTCCCCACCGGATACGATGAGGAAGGATAATTTTCTATGGTTTCTTGTGTCAAAAATGTTTCATTTTAAATTTAAAATAACTCCTTTTAAACTTGCTTGCGCCAAAATTTGACATCATTTATGTAATCAGGACCCTTTATTACGCCAGGGGAAAAAAAGAATCAAATTGGTGTTTCGTTGCTATTTCTAACATATTCTGAAAATTTGAGTTTATTGAAACAGCTGTATCACAAGAATTTGTCATACATATAATACGTATTGTGCTGACCCCCACATTGATGCTGATATTCTCACAGATACTCTAACATCATTTAAAAAGTCACTCTTACACAACATCCATTTTCTTGTTAATAATCTGAGCCCCTAGAACAGCGGTACTCAACCTTTTTTTTCTTCGGGCCACATACATATGTTTGCTAAGTTACGCGGGCCGCAACATTTATACTGATATGATGAAAAAAAAATCATACGGGGAAAAACTGTATTCGTTGATTCAATATTAGGGCGCCGCAACTTGATTAATCAACAAATATTTTTTTAACTATAACAGAATGATAATAATACTTATCGCTTATCTTCCTACATGAAATTTATTTTCATCATATCTGTATACTCAAAATACAATAATGAAAAAAATAAAATTCAAAACTAACGTATTTATATTGTTTTTTTGGTATAGGTTCTTAACAAAAACAATAGATTAATAAACTTGTACGAAAATATGATTTATGAGATGGATTCTAATACCTTATTACAGACGTAACGGGGGATGAAATTATAAAAAGAAAAATCGTCCAGAGTTGCGTAGACCACATTGTGGCGGGAAACCTTGAAGGCACGATATATTAAAAACACAAATCGATTTGTACAAACGTTTGGATATACTCAAAATATTGTGTGAATTATTTGAATAATAATAAAAAAATAGGAATAATATTTATAGATTTCAAAAAAGCATTCGACACACTGGAACATGAATTTTTACTGACAGTAATGGATGAATGTGGCATACGAGGACTAAAAAAAATGGCTAAAAAATTACATGACAAACAAAACTTACACCTTGTGGTTGAAACAAATTCGTTCTCAAAGCATAGAAATCGCCGGTTTTAAAATGACAGGAGTTTGTCTTTTTGTTTGTGCGTATTTCAAGATATTCAAAACTTTCAATGCCAGATTTTTTGAATCTCGTTTCTGATATTAAATGTATTTCGGGCTGCATGTAAAAGCTTGGCAGGCCGCAGGTTGAGTATGGGTGCCCCAGAACATGCAATATCAATTCTTTATTTGTGATAATTCTCTTAGGCGTAGCGACCACAACACTCGTCCTTAAATATGCGAAGTTCATGTTACTCAGTGACAATAATTGTTTGCTTGTTGGTTACTTGCACTGTACGCGCTGTGAAGCGTGGCTGTAGTTGTGGTGGGGGTGCGGGAGATTGATAAGTGGACACTGAAATGGGGAATATGTTATTTGATATATTCCCCGTTGAAAAAAATATATTATTTGATATAGCCCCGCAATTTATATTAACGATAACTCGGGTTCTTCTTAATTTGGTTACATTAAATTTTTTATAAACTCTAAAGGTAAAGTTGATACATTAAATTATTTCAGCAAACAAAGTGTCTCATAGCTAGTAGCAAAAACTTTACAGGTGGATTCCTGCCTTGATAATGAGTAGAAAATGTTCAAGCAACCATGACCTATTATCAATAGTTATAGAGATATGCAATATCAAAGTTTGCATTGTTTTTCAATAACTTAATTTTTGCATAAAGTTGAACTATCATTACAGTAAGTTATATTGATTATGAAAAATTTATTGGCTTTAATACTAGTCAAATAAAATGATAAAAACCTTGCAAAAATAGATTTTAAATTTTTTCAGTCAACACAAAATCTAATATAATTAATAATCAATTAAATTTATCGAATAATCCATTATTTAATATGTTCCCCATTTCAATTTCTCACTGTCAAATTCCACCCCTCTTCCCCACCACAAATAAAGCCGCACTCCCTCCTAACACTTGACTCTTACAAATGAATTTATGGAAGTTATTGTGTGTCCGTCCTGATGAAGATACACTTCGGTATCGAAACCGGTAGACAATTAGACTATCAGTGTGGTTTGTATAAAATTTGTCAGTTTTCTCTGGCAATTTAACTGGCTTTTTAACTGGCATTCACTGTATAATTAATCAATTACTTCACATCTTTGCAATGAAAAAATCATTGGTGTATAAATATCAATATTTTTCAGGCTCATCGCTGGAGTTTGTGTGACATTACTCACAAGCGTAATTTACAAATATTCCGAGAGTACCCCCTTCGATACTATAATCACGTATACCGGCGCCCTTATATTTATTATGTTTTCCATATACGATGTGCGTACTCTGGTGATGGGAGTCCCTGACGACGAGTACATGCACGTCGTGCTCACTTGCATATTGGACATGCTCACGGCGGCCATCTACGTTATCAGGGTTATGGTAGCCCGCTCGTTGGATGTTGATGGAGATTATTATGACTAAATTAAAAAGTACTCTTATGCTCACTGTCCGTCTTTCAGAACTCGTTGAAGATGGACGTGTGGTGAGTTTGTTGACGTTTCCAATATATTCTACGTAGTCTGTTTATTTACATTTTGTATATCATAAATAGTAGTGTCTGGTTTTTTTGAACAGTAGTGGAATTATTTTCCAATATTTTTATTAGTATATTCTTAGAACAAAATTGCTGGATTTCGTCCACAGAGGGTATTAATTAATTAAATTATAGATGTCTCATGGAGACGAAGTTATTTATGTTGGACGTCTTTATAGGGCGTCCACAGGGTCTAAGCGAATTATTTTGATGTCAACTCTAAATATAATAGATTGTATTAGTATGAATGTTAGGTATAATAACTAATATTTATACTAATATTCATCTCAAGGTATTTTATAATAAAACTATTTTTATATTGGAGAAATCAAATCTAAAAATTTACATTCTCTATGTTTAATTATGGCGGGACAAAAGTGACCCAGCTCTAAGTAAAAAAAAATATTTCAAAACCTCTGATAATTGCGAAGATGAAAGTGTTGATAATTAGTAAAATACACCATTTGAGTAAAAGTCAAGAAGTTTAATGATCCTAAATAAAAACCAAATGATGTTTGAAGTGATTGAAAGTGTCGGTGGGACATAATTGGCGGTTCTAGTGTTAATTTGTACAATGTTATACTCTGTGAATGTACAATATTTGTTAACATTACACGTAGCGCTTTATTATATAGATAACAAAATAACTTTTCTACCCATTTATCGTTTCAGCCTGTTTGCGGGACTGTGCGTTTTGATTGTGGGCGGCTTCATCGGTATGTTCTTTCAAAATTCCGCATTCGAACTCCTCATCTCCATCGGGGGCGCCCTGGTGTTCAGCCTGTTCATCATTTACGACACGCAGATGATGATGAAGACCCTCTCGCCCGAGGAGTACATCCTCGCCACCATCAACCTGTACATGGACATTATAAACCTGTTTGTCTACATCCTGAGAATACTGCAAGCCGTCAACAAAAATTAAATTATTTCAATATTTATGTACGTACGTCGGGGGTCATTCAGATTGCACAGTGTGGTAAAACCACTAAAAAAACAGTTAAAAATGATTTACGTTGGTTTCTATTTCTTACTTTAAATTTCTACGATTAAATCGTCAGTTTCTTGATGACTCACAGTGTTATGCAATTATTAAATAAAAACACATTTAGAAATTATTCATGCAAAACAAATGGCAACATTTTTCTGTTATTAGCAGAAATAGGTGTATTATTATTGTAAACAGGTAAGGTGAATCCGAATAATGCGAATCCGAATGAGTGCGACATATATTTCTTCAAATTACGTACAATGAAAGATTACAATTTATTGAGTCGTGTATTTCCAGACACCCTAACTCCAAACCAAAAAAATTGACAGCAGGTCAAGTAATTTATACTTAATTGTGTGAGATGTCATTACCTACACTGTTAGTTTTTCTAGAAAGTTTGTTTACATTTATAACAAACTTTCTAGAAAAACTAACAGTGTAAGTAATGACATCTCACACAATAAGACATAAATTACTTGACCTGCTGTAAATTTTTTTGGTATGGACTTAGTGGTGTCTGGAAATATACGACTCTATTCCTCTAGTATTCTTACGAGTTTTAAATGCAAACAGTAGGTCAGATAATTACTTTTCACATATATAAAATAATAATTGCTATTTTAGACATACAAAATATATAAAAAAAACATTTTTATAAGAACTAATGTAAACGGACTTCCTCAATTTAGAAAAATATTTGTTTTGTTTTAACATTTGAAATATTTACATAAAAATGATTAATTTATGAACAATAAAGTGCGTTTAACGGCAAATTAGACATTTATGTTGCTACTTACTTGAATTTGAAATTCTGCACTGACGCACCTTACATATCTATTCTTTCACAGTATTATCATATTTATGATTATCTGTACTAAATATGTCTTAAAAGACTGAAAGAGGTGAAAACTTTTCCAGATTAATATATTTGTCACAGTGTTCTATTTCACAAATAATTTTCACCCTTTCATGAATCAACATACACTATTGTTTTTTTAGCAAACATAGTGGTGGGACGATTCCAAATTTATTATTTTTACTACTTAAAAATAAAAAACTTAATGTTTTTTCGCGCTGGCAATAATTTATACATTTCTCTCAAAAATTACGTTAAAATTTCTCTGCTCCCAATACCCAACAAAATTTTGGTATTTCCGATTCCGAATAAGTGTCCTATCACACGTTTTCATCTGACGAATTTTCGAATTTAAACAGCAGATTCTATTTTAAAATTATTCTACATGAAATCATTTTCGTTTCAAAATCATTGGAATTGCTGAAATAAATTGAACAATAAGAATACAATTACGTTTATACAACCATATAAATTACAATAGGAATGGTAATTACCTATCATCAGCTCTGTTGCTTCGCCATCTATTGCTGTTTATTCTAAGAATTGGCTTTTTCAGCCACCAAGCAATTGAGAATATTTCCAAATATGCTTGTTACAATAATAGTTGGCGCAAATTGTATGGGAATAAGAATAAAACAAAATCATTACACAACAACGGTTTCATGATGTTGATAATAATATATTTAACTTAATGGAATTAAAATATAGACCAAAACTAATAAACCAAAAAAAAATTGTTGAAATCTGTCGATAAACAACAGAGAAAAAGAATATTAAAGTTGGCGTACTTTAACGTGGAATGATTGACCTCCAACTCACCTGTGATGTCAAGAGTCCGCATAGGCATGCGCCGGAATACGAGCCGCGATGTGCACTGGGTACGAGAGAAGATGCCACGCGACTCAGAACGGAACATAATTATTCATGCAAAACGAAATTTAAGATTCTATATCTTTTAGTTTTAGAGATATCTTGATTTTGCTTTCAGACTTTGTTCAATTTTACTCAAATTTTCATTTTCATTCATTGAAAAAAAAAAAAAGGAAACTTCTCCTTTGAATGTTATTATGCAAATATGTAATACAATTACCATTAATTATTTATACGTCTTGATAAGAGAGCAGTACTATCATTGGTTTATTTAAAAAACATAATTTTTACACTTAATATAGACATTCCAATATTGCACAAAAGGAGATAATTTTTTGCATAGGATTTTTCTCTCGATTATAATGAAAACAAAAAAAAAGTATTCTACTCAATAATTTGAACCTAATTCAAAAATTTAGGAATGAATTTGTTCACTATAATGAAATTATTTATGTTTAAGATTTTTAAAGCCCTTGAAATTATCAGATGTCATTCTCTGTGTTGAAATACATATGTACGTATATACATATATATTTGTTGTGTTGATATTTTTATGTACATTATTTACATAATATAAATTGTTTTGTTATCTATTTACATTTTATTATCGGATATACAAAATATGTATATATTTTTAAACAAAAAAATGTATTTAAAAAGTTAGAAAAAAAAAGGTAAAAATTTATAAAATGCTTTTGTACGTTATATTAATTACTTGTCAGAAGATTGTAATTGCATTTTACTGTCCGCAATAAATGTTAAAAGCACTCAAAAATTGTTTTTTTTTGTGCCATTTCAAATACCTTCCTGTATATCCGTGGTGTGCATCGAAAATTGAGGATAACACCGACGTATCTGGCGTCATACCAGTTGTGTGTAGCGCATACAAGCACAAAGCTGTGCAATACTAAAAATTCTGGGAAACAAATATTCAATCAACAATCCTTATCTCATGAGAAAGACGATTTAAAATCCTAGCCGTTACAACGTGGACTACAGCTAGAGTTTTACGGCTTTCATTATTTTCGACTGCTTCGGTAAACAACTTCATTCCAATGCTTCTCTTATGTTACCTGTTTGTGCGTATCAAATATGTTTCTTGAATCTGTAAGATAGTATTACTGTATAGTAATAGTTATTACTGTAAGTATATTTATCTTTATGTATGAGAATTTTATGAAAGGCTTGTTTCCAGTGCAACTGGAAGAGTTAATTTAATAATTATAAACAAACGTAACACAAAAGTGTTCTTCAAATCTTTGAAGCCCTTCTGAATCTCTGTTTTCATTATGGCGGTGTTTAGTTTGTTGAGCGATTGATTCTGTCGTTATCTTCTCAATATTGTTTCGTTTATTTTTTCATCTTTGGGAATAGAAAGAAGTCACAGAGGGCCACATCCAACAAATACAGAAGCTGGGGCATCATAAGGTGGTGTTTTTGGTAAAAAATTTCTGAACACACCAAAACACGTGTAGCCTTTTCGAGTGTCAACAATAAAATAAGTATCCAATAAGAAAAATAGTGAATGTTAAGACTTTTTTAAGAAAAAAATATGCCTGCAAAATTCCTCAGATTTCTTTGTCAAATCCAGTATATATGGGTGTACCAGAGCTAGCAGCAGAAACTTGGCCGGTAGATTCCTTCCTCTGTTATGAGTCTAAAATGTTCACGCAGCCATGACCAAAAACAAAACATTGTATATTTCAAATGCACAATGTCGAAAAATCTAATAATAATTTCAAAGACAGATGTCAAAAATTACGCACAAGCACCAGATTAAATGAGATTCACAGTTTAAACCATCAGTGCGAAATATAATCCAAGTTGCTACAACCGGCCCTTACTGTATTTAAAAATTTTCAAGATCTGGGTAGAGATTAATACATTTTTTTAATATTGTAAAATAATTTATTCATTTCATTGTCAAACATATAAAATATAACAAGATAATTTCACATAAATTATCTGACACCCTGCATTTATAAATATGTGATTTATTTTAAAACTTATACAGAATTTCACATTTGGTTTAGTTATAACGTAAAGTATACTTTGTTAATGTCAAATACAAAAATAAAAAAAGCAAAAAAAAAAAACAAATTTATTAATCAATTAGAAACACATACGGAAAAATCAATCAAAGAAAAAATATTTGGCTGCTACCGGACTAGATTTCTAATTGATAATAAATTTGGTTTTAAAATCCACAGAACTTTGTTCTGAAATTGCAACTTTATTCATTATTTATGCAAATTCACAATAAGAATGTGTTATTTAATATGTATAATAATAAAAAAAGTACATTCAAATATGTATGGAATCACTTATTTGGGATCTGTTCAACAATAGAACACAACATTGAATTGTTTGGCGTCTGCTTGTTTGCTTGCCGTCGAAAAAACTTTGGATCGATTTTTGACCCTTTTCCCGTGATCCAATCGAGCTGAAATAATGGCGACGATCAAGAATATCAATCAAATTTTCTTTAAAAAAAATCAATAATTATAGTATAATTTCGGATTTTTAGAAATTTTAATAGTTTTTTCAAATTGGAATCATTACTTTTTCGTAATCACCGCGCGCGGGTCACCGCGATTTTGGTTGGTCAGACTGCTACCCAATGTGTTCTGCGTCAATTGCTAGCCAGGATTCGAATTTTTAAAAATCTGCCCAGTGACAGTTGAAAAGCGTGTCAGGTGTCGTTTTTCGGTGAGAACCGACATTCCTCTTCGTGTGTGTTCAACATCAGTTCAATTTAGCCTTCCGGAAGAGACACACCAACTGTTCCGGATTCGACAAAGCCAGGAGAATCTCGATTGAAGCGGCACCCGCCTTCCCAGAAAACCGCAAGTACAATTTGTCCACTGTGTCGTAGTTAGCTTTGGCCCAGTGTATCTCGGGTGTCATTTACGGTCAATCATTAATCGGCGGCGATTGGAAAGGAAAATCTTTCTTTCTAATATCCGGCCCGCGTGCGATGGTGGCGAGACGTTCGTCATCGTACAATTACAAAAGTTTGATTACTAGCAAAGGCGGCCCGATAACGAAACGGAATATTTTCTAAATTTGAATTACTCTGTATACATAATAGGTACTTCACTACGAATTTCGAAAATTTAAATTGACTGACAAATGTTTTTAAAATTTAATATCAAAGCATGAAGTGTCTCATCAAAGCTCAAAACATCTGACATTTTAGAAATATATTAAATTACTGTAAGTTTAGTGTTATGTTATATGTTTTAATTCGTCTTTAAATGTTGTTATATTTTGCAAAGAAAGGGGGTATAATAAAAACTTGGTTTTTATGGATTAGTTTTTTTAATACTTAGGTAATATGCACATTTAAAAAATTATTGAAGAAATGTTACTAACAAAAAAATTGGATGCGTGTACTTATCGACGCGTGTTTGAAGTTATTACTGCTTTGGCATTAAAAACACATACTGTGTTGTATACCTTGCTTCAGAACATAGCTAGACAGAATGCACATGTACATTTATTAGGCAGATGTCAATGTCAATGTACAAATGGTCATTTACATATTTATACAGGATGTGTCTTGTAGTTAGTAGCAAAAACTTTACAGGTGAATTCCTGCCTTGATAATGAGTCGAAAATGTTCAAGCAACAACCATTCAATAGTAAATGGAGATATGCGATATAATAGTTTGCATTTTTTTTCTCTCAATATTTCTGAATTATTTTTTGTAAAAAGTCGAACAATCATTACAGTAACTTATATCGATTACGAAAAATTAATTTGCTTTAATACAAGTCGAATAAAATGATAAAAACCTCACAAAAATTGAAAATAGATGTTTTTTAAAGGTTTTTATTATTTTATTTAAATTGTATTGAAGCGAATGAATTTTTCATAATCGATATAAGTTGCTGTAATAATAGTTCAACTTTTTGTAAAAAATAAATCAGAAATATTGGGGAAAAACTGCAAATTTTGATACTGCATATCTCCGTAACTATTGATATTAGGTCATCTTTGCTTGAACATTTTCGTCTCATTATCAAGGCAGGAATCCATCTGTAAAGTTTTTGCTACTAGCTACGAGACAACCTGTTTGTGTAAATGCAATCGAAGCAGCAGATTTCTATAGGGATTTTAAAAAATCCGACTGTTCCGACTTTAGTGCTAAACGCAGATTGACAGATAAATTAACAACTTGGGCTTAGCAATAAGATGAAATGTTGTTTTTGAATATGAAAAAAGAAATATGGCAACACTATAGCATTATTGTTCAACAAATGGACAGCCAGAGCACAACAATTATCCGGTGAGAGCTGGTGCGAGGAGTGCACAGCTGAGACCAGAAGCGAAGAAAGTTAAGAACAGTTTCCTCCACTTAATACACCAGGTGTAGAAATTTTCTTCCTTTTTATGACAAATCATCGAAAGAAGAACATGTAACAAATTGTTTAGGCGGACACATGCAAAATCTAACGAGTTTTAATTTTTTCGATTTAGTGTCTCACTCCAAAACATTTAAATTGCAGTTTAAAAATTCTAAAAATTGCCATTTTTATTGCAATGCAGGATTTACATACTAGCATTTTACAAATAATGCAGTTGCTATAAATAAATATTGGTCAACAGAGCAAAATATTCGCAGATAGGTACCACGAACAGCGAGTTACGAAATAAAAGCGACGCTGAATAAGCAGCTTAAGAGGTTCTTAAGCTTAAAAAGTCTCTAGAATGGTCTTTAAAAGCATTTAGAAAGATTTTTGTCCTGTGGAGACCAGACATTTTAAACAACTCAAATGACAATAATTAATAGTTTTAAACAACTATAGCACATTATATCACAGATTAAAATTTTGACAGGTTTCTTTGTATATATAGTAATTTGTACACAATAAATACTTATTTTACATTTTATAGTATGTATATTAAAATAATTGGATTAGCTATTGTGTCATAGACTCTTCGATGGATTCTTGGGAAGATTGGTTTTCCACTGTTAGTCCCGCTAGGAGGATGTTTTTGTGATCTAGCCTTCCTTCATTGGCACGAATCTCCAACCTGGTAAAAATAAACTTATATTAAGTTAATCTTAAATTAAGCTATAATGTTACATTGTGTAAACTGATGACTTGAGTCAGCCAATGACAGGTCGTAAGCCCTATAAATCCATACCTATATTCCCATATAAAATAGCTTCATCTCTGTGAGACATCTATGGTATATGTTGATTAAATCTACTCATTCAGTCGGCATACGCATAAACCAAGGAATGAAAAGCGCACGCAGTTCAGCCATTATGTAGCATGGTACATTACCTGGATTTGTTGTGCGTAACGGACCACAATTGTGGCATGAATTTTGGTTTCATAGAATCGAGGAAGTGCTCCCTCCACATCTGTTCCAGCTGGAGCAAGCCTCCGGGGATAGCTTTGAAATGTTCCACGACAGCGTGGCCGTGCGATTCATAATTCGGATTCTCCTGGCTGCAAAAATATAACTCTTTCAATGTTTACAAACGCTTCCGAGATGTCACCGCTGGTGGAGTAATTTAGACACAATTGAGTTGTTGAAAACCAAACAAAAATCACAAATAAATTTGAATCCAGCAGATTAATTGTGATAACAATCTGTAGCGGGAGTCATAGACATTACTGCTAGTGGCCTAACAAGTCAGCAACAGAAGTGGACAAGCGTTGTAAGCGTAAACACCTGTCGATGATTATCACATTTGTCTCCTATTCAATTACCATATTTAATCCTCTCAATTTCGGAATATAACTTTGCACAACCCGAGTATCTATTCCTTAATTTAACTCTGATAATAATTTATATACGGTATAATATACAGACTCCCGGTTATTTGGGTTTGGATTATCTGAGATGCGGATTAACCGGGAGGAATTCAAAAGGCATAAAGAAAATATTTTTTGAAACTAAAATGTTTCAGTGTTCATAACTGAAAAACATCAAACGCCGAATATTCGAAAAGTGATCTCTCGAAACATTTATTGTTTAGTTTGTTTTAGTGCTTTATGAGGGTTAATTGCGTCCAGTTGTCATGGTCACTTCTTAAAAAAGAGTGCGTAATTTATGACGGCAACGTTGCTTGATGTCAAATGTCAAAGTGCTACAGTTATTTTATTTGCAAAGCCAAAGAAAAATATACTTATGATTAATTAAAACTGCTAGTGATTTTATCGCGTTTTCTGGATGGTTAACATGGTCTTTAAAGCGACGAGGCATCCGATAAATTACCATTTTGGAAAAAAAAGTAAAAATCGCTGCATGAGAATTCACCTCTAAGTTCCGAGCATTTATTGAAAATGATGATCTTAGGCCGAAGCAAATTTACAAAGATGATAAAACCGGATTGAAAATGACAACAATTTTCTCAAATTGGGAGAAAATTGTATTTGATTACGCAGTATTAAACAAGCGGTGAATATATCATGCAGTGCAACCTGTGTCAATGATGATGAAGAGAAATGTGAGTTGATTTCTGTAGAAAAATCAATCAATTCATCTTGCATGATTCTTTTTGTTGTCTTTTTAGTGAAGTAAATAATAATAGGGTAATTTCACTTTTTTTTAATAGAGAAATTAATTAGAATCTTAACTTTGATTTAGAAAATACGTTTATGAAAAAGTTTTTTTTTTTAAATGTATCAATATATTAATTACGCCAGCCAATGACGTATGTTTCTGCATTTGGATAATTTATGTTGCCAGTTAAAAAAAACATTTTAGAGTACATTAAAAAGATTAAAAAATATAGGAATACGAACAAACTGATATTAAAAAACATTCAAATTATATTAAACTATCGGATATTCATCGTTGTTTTTAAATATTTTCGTGGAATATTTTAAAAATCTGTGTTTTTATTGTCATAGAAAACAGCCAACTGTGACGCGGGAATATATTTTTTGTTCTGGCGATATCGCTTTTTAACGTTTGAGCGCGTTTGACGTGAGCATGTTTCTCTTCTCAATCCCTTTTGTTATTATATTTTTGCATATTCATTAACTTTACGCTTTCTATTTTTTTAAACTGCGAAGTGAACTTAATGTCATTTTACGCCTTGACAGTTATTGTATTGATATTATTTTGAGACAATATTCATGGACCGTGTGGCGTGCAAGTGTTCTAAAAAATTTCCAAAATTATTCAGAGATGACACTAATAACAATTATGCAGGTTATCTGTACCTCACTCAAAAATATAATGCGCACATCAATGTTGAAAATATAATTTTATCGATAAAAATAAATATAAATAAGAATTCGATAGTTGTTTAATTTTTTCGTCTGTCACTGACAGCTCCTCCTCCGTCAAAAAATCTATTTGTATACAATAATTTTGCCTCGTTGCTCATTGCGGTCTGTAGCGCAACGGATAATGTGTCTGACTACGGATCAGAAGATTCCAGGTTCGAATCCTGACAGGATCGATTTTTTTTTTACGGTCGAGAATATATTTTTTGTTACTGTATAAACTAGCAGGAAGGCAATCGGCTATCGCCGATTGCTTACTGCTAAGCCCTGCGGGCGGCTATTGTGACCGCTTCGCGGCCAATGATGGCCGCTCCGCGGCCAATTGTGTTTGATGTGCAGCAAACACAATTGTTTACCTGTGCCTAAGTCAGCCGCTTCGCAGCGGAATGTATCTGGCAAATTTCCATTTCTGCTATTATGGCCGCTTCGCGGCCAACGATGGCCGCTGCGCGGCCAATTATGTTTGCTGCACATGTTTTATATTCTTTATATTAAATTTTTTTATTATGTAACAAACCAAATTAAACAAAGAGTAATTTTTTTATAATTATAATGTTGTATAACATGTTCAAAATATTAATTTTAAAACTCCGCTCTGACTTATTAATCAGTTAGAAATACTGAATAAATACTTTGTCTTAATTATATCTAAACTACCCGTAATTAAAAGTAGAAATTTGCTAGATAAAATTGGCCGTGAAGCGGCTGACGTAGGCATAGGTAAACAATTGTGTTTGCTGCACATTAAACACAATTGGCCGCACAGCGGCCACCTTTGGCCGCGAAGCGGCCACAATAGTCGTCCGCAGGGCCTAGCAGTAAGCAATTGGCGAAGCCGATTGCTTTCCTGCTAGTATTAACATTAAAAAATGATTTCGAAAAAATCACAATTTTAAACTCTCGCCAAAACGCTTATTTTCGCAAGTGACATTAGGTATCAATTTTTATGTCAATCTGACGTTTAACACGCATTTGCGTGTTTAACAGCACATTTGCGTATTTAGACATTCATTTGTTTTTTTACAAAACGAGCCGGCTTTTTTGTATAGTGTGTCCATAATGTCTGGGAAGTTTTGTATTTCTACCAAATGTAGAAATTCATTCCTAAAAAATGAATCCAGCATTAAGGCATCAATTTTTGTTAAGTTATCAGATTTTCCTATTGAAAATCTCTCCTCAATTATTTTGAATGTGTTCTTAGATAGTTTATTTTATTAAAACAGGTCACAAACACCGCAAAATCTATATAAACACCAAGCAAATGCAAGCAAACACGAGTAAAAACAAACGTAAAATGAACAGTGACCATAGAAACGAAACAAATTACAATGACAAACACCATAAATCACATATGGTTTATCTATAATTCTTGCTAAACAACTTCACGACCAATCATATCGCATTTTAATGATATCATATTTTTTAAGATTTTTGTTATAAAAATGATAAAAATCTTAAAATTTTATTATGAATGGAAAAATTATCTCACATCATCCATACGGAGTAACAAAAAATAATTTCCGACCTCCACCTCCGCGGGTAAAAGTCGTCCTCCTGATGACGTTGGATAAGTATCCAACGAAACGTTGAGATTCGCTTCTCGGTAATACATACGGTGCGTATAAAATATCCGAAATTACAGTTAAAAAATAGTTTATTTTTCTGAATCTATTTCATATATTTTCATAGATATGTGTAAAATGTGAAATTGGGTATTTTTTTTTGTTTTACGATAGGGGTATAGTGCAAAAAAAATTTAACAGTTTTTCAATGCTTTTGGATTAACTGGGAATTAGATTATTCGGGATTTTTTTTCACCATCCATCCCTGATAATCGGGAGTTTACTGTACAGTGTAAACGCTGATGGGGCATATTTATTTTACCTGAAATTTAAGTTGAAAGCTTCCTTCAGCATCTCCTCAGTAAGGTCATCAGCTCCGTCATAATAATCCAGAATGTCCTGTTTGAGTTTCTCCTTCCTATCATCGGGAATCACATGCTTTTTCGATGCTTCCAACAAGGCCTTTGCTGCCGAAGCGACTGCCCTGCAAACACATCGAGATGAACTTTCTGTTTTCCATAAGGAATGAAGTACATTATGCGTTGTATACCTTGCATTGGAAAATAGCTGGACAGAGTGTGCATGCTTGGTCCAACTCAAGGAATACAACACAGTTCGATCAAGGATCACGCGCTTACCGCAGGGGTAGGCAGAGAGGATAGAACATATTCTTCTATCTTGGCACACCACTTTTGCTTCGACTACATTCATACATCTTCTCAGGCATGCTCTACAATTGTCGAGGCTTTTAACATAGCCAATACTAAATTATAAGTTATGCTAAAGTTTAATTGTTCTTTTAATATTATTCAATATTGATTATCCTTATACTGTATTCTACATTATTTTATTTCAATATTTGTTAAATATATATTCAAATTTGGTCAGTTCACCTATGGGCTAAGGCTCGTATTCAATGACCTTAAGAGTAATCAATCGTCTAACACTGCAAAGTATTTTTTGGCAAAAAGTAGAACGTTTTATGTTATGATGAAAAGAGACTCACTGAACCTGTTGATTTTTGATGTATTTGGGAGCATTTCTATCGTCCAGCGGAGCACTGCACAGCACCATGAGTCTGTGTCGTAATATCTGGTCGCGGGAGTTGCTGAGCTGGTGGCAGGCCGAGCACAGCAGCAGCACATCGTGGGAGGTGTGAGTCTTCATCACAACTGGAACCGCGACAATATTATTATTATTTTCAGTGTTTAAAGAAATAACATTGCTTTTAGAAATTTTAATAATTAATCTTCCCCTTGCAATGCAGTAGAGTACAGATCTAACAATATCCTTATAAAATATTCCGTAAATTATGTAGAGTGAATTCTAGTAAAAATAAATAGTATTCTAGTGTAATCCAAATAATTCGGAAGAATCTCATTACACATACAAAGGATATTGCTTTAAAAAGTCCAATCAAAAATAGATATCTCATTAGTGATATCTGTTTAATTAAGGGGAATGATATCATATTTTGGTTGCCGGTTGCGCTAATGATAATTACAACATAATATGAAAACATGGGTTGTAAAACTTAAATATTTCAAGCTGGCAATGGGAATATTTGCATTGCTATCGGCATTTTTAGGACAATCATAATAAGGATTCATTAATTACGAAAATAAGTAATGAAATTTACTGTCAGAAATGAACGGAAATTTTCGTTTTAAATATATCAAAGAATATAAAAATACTTAGTTTTAACACTTTTTTATTAAAAAAACAAACTTTTTTTAACAGATAAATAACACAATTAATGTGCGGATCGAAGACGACATTTGAAATGATTTTTTATCTGGTTTACGCGGCAAATGAGGTTAATTGACGAATAAAACTTGTTCATTCATTCAAGAACTTGAGATACAACCAATAAGCTTTAAAAACACATAAACAGAGGTAAAATTCGCATACATGCCTAGAGAGCGCATATCTCAGCTCTGGCGTACAGAGGGTACAAAAATAGTTGCGTAGATCTACGCTCCGGCATACGACCGGTTAAAGAATTACATCATGGCAAATGTCGATTAAACGTCAAATACAACGACAAAAAAACACCAGATGAGCCAACTGAATAGTTTTGCCGAATTTAAAAACTCCGATAATGCAGTACAGACTCACCGGGAAAGAGTTTTCTGTATTCCCGAGGCACGACATTCTTCCTGATGTAGGAATGTGTTTTACCGCAGACAACGCAATGGTTTTCCCTCGGCATTTGATAGTACTTGTCCACGTCGACCACACCCTCGCCGGCAGGTTTGAAGTTCAAGCGGATGGTGAACGGATCTTCACAAAAGACGGTAGCTAACTGTTTTTCCACATACCTAAAAGTGAAGAAAATGTCAAGAAAAACCAGAAACATGATACGATATTAACCTTTTAAATGCCAGGGATTTAATGGCAGGTTTCAGTACAAAAGTGTAAAAATTAATCGTCTATAAAATGCAGGAAAATATCATCCATACGCAGCAGATTGACTTTAAATACACGACACTGAAATTCGTGTTTAATCCTGTCTCTGCAAGGTCGAAAAGTGAGTGTAATCAAGCACATGGTTTGGCGCGTAAACAAGCTTTAATGAGCCTGGGGCCGCGTCTCATATATGCGACGGAGCGCGACTGTCCCCAGGGGCCGCATCGCATATATGCGACAGGCACAAAATAAATTATTTATCGACGGCCGCGTATCGAATTTGAAAAACGTAATTTTTTCCCAATAGAGAAATCCTGTTGTGACCTGTCGTTCCATTTTCAACTCAAAAACATCACGGATTATATTTTAAATCAACAATCAAAACAGAAGTTTTTCTGCCGTCAAAATCGTATAGAATTGTTATAGATGGCGCCCCGATCGCGTGTTGTGCAATCGAAATTCAAATATTCCATCGTCAAGGTCACGCGCAATGTGCGCGGGAAATACGATTTATTTTTTTCGATTTTCGATTTATTTGTACACGTATATACAAATATATACGATATGTTTTGCGATATTTGTCAGTTTTTGTTGGTTTATGATTCAATTGAATACTAATAGTGATTTATTAACAAAAATACACGCAATTTTGTTGCGTTTATTTGAAATATGTGTGTGTGTGAAAGTGTATCATATTTATATGTTATGAGTGCGATGTCCCGTCGTGTGCCGTGCCATGCAACAACATATACCACATAGAAGAAGATTATTATTATTAATAGTAGTGTTGTCTCTAATAAACAAATAAAAAATAATTATTATTTTTCAGAAAATGTTGCGCTGGCAACATTATCGAAATTCAAAAAAAGATTATTTTTTTACTTAAATGATAAAAAAAATCATTGCATTTCGACACTTACGATAAAATAATATGAATGTGTGTGTTTTTTTTTTAATATACGCATGTTTTCATGGTTTTTTCGTAAAAAGAAAACTCACAAAAAATTCAGAAAATTTCCGGCCCTTGCCTATATATTGCTTTGAAATTTTTTAGGCCCTCAACAAGTTAAACATTTAAAGGATTAAAATTCAAAAAATATCCAAGCACTACAAATTCAAAATTAATAATTGAAACTAATAATGAATGTGTTTGCATTGAAATAAAATTTATACTGTGATCAAGATATATTATAGATGTCTCGACGACGAGTCATAGAGACGAAGATATATTTTTATGTAGGAAAGTAGGTATGGAAGTCTTTTTGGGTGTTCATAGTCAATTTACACAATGCAATCTATATTTTTTTAAATATAGATATCTCATTATCAATAGTGACATCTGACAGCGGTAGTAAAAATACAACCCACATACGAAACAAGTTGTGCGAGTTAAGCATATATACAACTTCCAAAAATTTGATAGATGTGGTAGTCTATCATGGCTGAAAATGGTGAATGTTACATTGTGTAAAGTGATCAATTAAGCCAGCCGCACAATAGGTCGTAAGCCCTATGAATACCCAAAAAGACTTCGGTAACTACTTTCCCATATAAAAATATAGCTTTGTGTGTACGAGACATCTATAATATATCTTGATTAATGATGTCCCCCTGGAAATAAAATCCAGTATGTAGTGTTCTTGAAAAATTTGGACATACTCAAAATATTCTACTGTGATGTTTCAGTACAACCAAAGTATAACAGTATAATTATTTATATACAGGATGTAACTGAGCTAGTCCACAATACTTTACAGGTGGATTCCTGCCTTGATTATGAGTTGAAAATGTTCAAGCAACCATGACCTAATATCAACAGTTAGGGAGTTATGCAATATCAAATTTTGCATTTTTTTTCAATATTTCTGACTTATTTTTTGCAAAAAGCTGAACTATCATTACAGTAACTTATATCGATTACGAAAAATTAATTTGCTTCAATACAAGTTGAATAAAATGATAAAAACCTTGCAAAAATTGTAAATAGAATTTTTTTATCATTTCATTTGAGTTGTATTGAATCGAATGAATTTTTCTATGTATATTTGCTACCTCAAGGTAACGTGATCTCTTAAACAGTTAAAGAGGCAATAAATTAATGAAATTTCTCTTTTCCATAAAACCAGTCGAAAAAATGCACTATTTCGTTATTACCATTTGGCCTTTTTAAGATCGCAGGTGCACAGAATATCTCCGTTCTGTTTCTGCATGTAGCAGTTCTGGTACAGCGGTTTGGAACGAGTTAGAATGTGGTAATTTCTCTTTGGCTGCTTAAAGTTCGCCCGACCCAAACTGGAAATAAAAAAACCGTTACAATAGCACTTTAACACCGCCACTGTACATACATTTTTGCAAATATTTTTCTGGCCTAAATAGGAAAGAAAAACTTTATGTATTTTGTCAAGAATAAAATATGATTTTTAAAATGTGCTGATTTCCCATTATAAATTATAATATTTACGATAAAAAACAATTTAGTATTACATTTTAAATTTCACAATTCAAGCATAATTCTTTGGATACAAAATCACAAATTAAATATGTAATAAATCTTCATACAATATTTTATCTACATTCAGATTCTAGAAGACAAGGCATATTATATTTGTTTTCTTCTATAGAATTATATATATATTTTATTTTATTAATATGTGAATATCTTCATTTGTAAAATATCTCTTCTTCTTCTTCAGCCTTCATCTCTCTACTGCTGGATATAGGCCTCTTCCGTACTCTTCAATCCTTCCTTGTTGTTTACTAGTTGTAGCCATTTCTCCCCCCCCAAAGCGGCTATAACATCGGCCCACTTTTTAATATCTCGTAATATTCTTATCAAAATAATTATCATATTACTAGCCATGCAAATCACAGGACACTGCGAAAAATCATAGGACATAACAATGGCAGGATTTTGAAGTTAAAAATTCATGAATAGAAAATCATTTGTTTTTTTAAATTGACTTTATTCACTTAATCCTAAAGCTGAATATAATAATATAAAAATGTCAAAACCGTGTAATTTCAACCCTTGCGTATTGCTTGCGCCACGCGGTGATTGCTTGTCACACTCTAATTGTCTCAAGTTGTAGTTCAAGCATGTTATGGACTGACAGACAGACTACTAAATTACTATATTTAGATTCCAATTTGGGCTAAATACAAGATCATGGCATTACTGATCCTTCCGACAATAAGTATCCTTGGTATGGTTGAGTGTCCTGACTTTATAATAAGACAGAATTGACCCTCAGTATTAATAGAGATATTCCACTCTAAAGTTTAGGTAAATTTATCCCATAATTTAAGGATAAAGTATAATTTTATTTACAGACAATATCAAATGTTTTATATTTGGCTTTCATAACTATAATAATTTCTGTTGCATCTATGGTTTGCATCAGTGTTTGGTGTTACCACGAATGAAACAAAAACAAAAACTATTAGGTCTCGGGTACGATACGAGCGGCGAGCGGCAGAGCGTCAATACGCCCGAGTAGTGATATGATATGACTTAGCTCAGTACTGTGCCGTCAGTGTGACCCTTACTACTCGGGGGCATTGACGCTCTGCCGCTCGCCGCTCATATCGTACCCGAGGCCTTACTGCACTTTATTTTTTTTTGTTTATGACTTGCACTTTGTCTTTAGTCTCTTTTCTATGGTCCTTAAAGTGACTCATTTATCAAAATGTATGGTGAAATTTTTGAAACTTATATTGTAATAACTTCTTTAATACTTATTTGAGTGTCAATTCTGTTTAATTTTGAAATTAGGACACTAAACTATATTGGGGAACTTAACTTAACTCTTAAAAAAATTGGTTATGATTGCCATATCTTGGAATATGCCCCTGCTAAATAGAAAGAAGACTGGCTATGAAGGAACCCAGTATAAATATTAAAGCTTAATAATAATTAATACAAACCTTTCACTTTGCTGATCACTAATAAGCTTTTCAAATGAAACGCCATCGGTAGTCGGACTGAATTTATTCTTCTTTTCGCTGCTCAATTTTTTGACCTTGAACCTCATGTTGACATAATTCTCACAAACTGTTTCCACATCTCTCCACTTCCTATCCGTGGACTTCCATGACCACGCCAACCCATTCTTGGATATTAGAATTTTGTTAGTTATTTTTTTAAAAATCTCTACTCCGACATGGGCATCTGTGGCTGCGTAGTCCAACTGTTTATGCGTCAGGGTGTCGGCTTCCCAGTCTGAACAGCGAATCCTCCAGTTCTTGTCTAGCAGAACGTTGAGATGTGTTTTTGCCAAAGAGGACAGACCTTCTGGTTTCTCCGAGGCTTCAACGGCCAAGTGTCTTAGATCCAGGAAACCGTTTACATTCACATTGTAATCTTGCAATAAATACTTGGCATCGTCTATGGGGGCCACCCCTACTTTCAAAATAGTGAGGTCTTCCAAAATTGTCTGCAAATACATTACATTTTATAAAGTATTAAAATTAATATGTTAATTAAAATTAATTTAGATAATTTATTTATGTTTGAGGGCTGAAAATTCAGTCAGTGTACTTTGGCACGGGGGATAGATGTTTGTGTTTGCGGAGTTTATATTTTTAATCAAGTTTGTAGGTTGTGTACATCCTTTAGATATATAAAAAAAAAATAAAAAAAATGAAATAAAAAAAGAAAATTGTCGACGATGACATGGAGAAACATAATCACTGTTATGTCTCTCGATGTAAATATGTAACTATTAAAAAGAAAAGAGGCAATATTGAAATGGAAACAATAAAACCTTGTCCCCAGTCATCTCACACTCGTCTCGTTATAGCTTGCCCAACCTAAATTGGCGTGCGGCGACTTTGGAACTAAAACCCGCCCCGCCCGCACCTGGCGGTAACCCCTCGTCCTGTCATTCAGTTCAATCTTATATTTGCGCACGAGCTGTGACATCTTGATTTCCAACATACACTGAATTATGTCTAAAACAGTCTTGCAACACCTTGCAGGTGGTGCAAGAACAATTGCCAATGCAGTTTTAAAGTTTTGCGAAGCTGAAAGCAAATAATGGACCATTATTATCGTCTGACAGGACTCTACACAGAGCGGCCACCATTACTGGTTTGTTTCTTTAGTGTTGCCCAACCAAATTTCTATTATAATATCATAAAACATATTTGTCAATGTACTGGCCTCTCTGTATATTATGTGTTGTGTAATAAATTTACACCCGGGCAACTTCTGTTTCGCGACAGGGACGCCCTCCCTCGCACGCCTATTTATACTGGTGGCATTCTACCGGAAATCTATGTCAATTGTTAATCTATTATCTATTAAATTGTGTGGTCGATTGGAAGAAATTGCCAATAGGCTAAACTCCCGCCGTTATAATAATGCATATATACAAAAAGTTAATGAATAAATAAATGTCAATCATTAAACTTCGGGGACCAGACAAACGCTAAAATGTAATATTTAAATTCACCTTCAATTCTTTAGGAACGCATCGTATCTTGCACAGCCTGAAGAGCGCACAGAAGCCGTCGTGCGAGGCCAGCTGCAGGAGCGCTATCGGGTGGCGAGATCCGTTCAAAGTTACCCACTCGCAGTCAAACCCCAGCACCCTGTACTGCGAGCACCCGCTTAAAAACGCAACAAAAAATGTACATGCAGACATTTATGAATTTTATCTGAATAATTACATTATTAAATTATGCCACCTAATTATTAAACCCACGTTTTAATCTTCCTGAGCGCGTCGTCGCACTGTTCGCGAGTATTTATAACCTCAATATGCTGAAGAGTTAGCGGATTCTTGTATTGAAAAACGTTGTAAAATTTTTTAAAGAAAGTTTTCCTGTATTTGAGTAAAACGAATGCTAACCCCACAACACCGGCGGTAACAACCGACGTTACGAAATTCTTGTGTTTGCTTGTGTCATTCGCGTCCGCCAACATTTTTGATTTTTAAAACTTCAAAACATAGATATATAATATACTTCAAAACCACAACCATAGAAAAAAGATAACTTCAACTCGGTAAACGTTTTCTTCTTCGCTCCTTCTTTTTGGCCATTCACCGTTCACAGTGGGGAGAATTGGAGAGAACAATGGGAGGTTGATATACCAGAGTAGGGGGGGTAAGGTCTGAGGTGATATAAAATCACGGTGTGGTAAACCGGCCGGGAGATCTCAGATCTACGTATGCCGGCGGTTACGCCCTCCCCTAGGTACAATCAAAACGTCAGGTGACTGACTAGGACACTGATATCTCGAGGCGGGTGAAGGGATATAAAAATAATAAAATCGAAACAATTTTACAAGTTTCTATATTGGGCACTGTAGCAAATTAATTTACATGAAACATTAATCTTAACTTACATACGACGCAGCAAAGTGGTTACTAATTTAAAAATTACATGAACCCTAATTTAGAGGGAGAGGACAAAATTATAAACAAAGAAAGAAAAAAAGACAAAACACATAAAAAATCTGATCTTACTGCTAAAATGGATGGTGACGAGATTAAATTAACACTTCGGTAGAACCAGGTGGGCGGAGAAAAAGTCTTTAGATCGGGGTAACCTGTTTCGGAGAGTTCGGCAGGTGTCTTCTTCGTGCTGCTTCGTGGTGGGCGGCGGCTTCTGGTGTCGGCGTCGTCCTCTGACTGTGCAGGCTACGTCGGCGGCTTCTGACGTCGGCGTCGTGGCGGTCGGCAGCGGGGCGTCGCTTCTTTTGTCACTGGGCGTCGCGGCGGCACTGATACTTAGGCGTTTGCGGCGGTGCGTCACAGCACTCGGTAGCGAATGGCGGTTGTTGCCGTTCGCGCTTTCGCTCCTCCAGGAGTTGCTAGAGTGATCGGCGATGCTGTTTTTACGGGCACCGCTAGAATCTCTAGCTTCTCCACACTCAACTCAACTCAACTCAACTCAACTCAACTCAACCCGACTGCCTTCTTGGCGGCCGGCTTCGCCTTATATTCTCTCCCCGGCGACCCAGGGTGTGGTCGCGGGGAGTCGAGGGGAAGCCTCCAGTTGGTCTTTCGCCGATTGGCTCCTTTGATGCCCGCCTCCATTGTTCATTCGTCTCTCTCGACCCCTCCTAGGTCCCGATTGACGCTATTGGTTACTGAACCCAATGTTGCCTCCGTTCCGCCCCCTATTGTTCTCCCAGTTTGCGGCTAATCTCGATGCTTTTCTGGTATGTAGGCCTAAACACTTTGTTATTTCACGAACGCTTTGTTCACTGTTCATATCCCTATCCCGTCACCAAAACACATTGCAAAATGAATTAAACTTAAGGAAAATATTACAGTACAAATTGGCAAAGGCGGAAAATTGAAAACACAAATTCGCATCAACACTTATTACCCAAAAAACAAAACTGCTTACATATACATACTTAATTAAATCGACACGCCAGATAGACATATTTTTATCGACCAGTTATTTCTACCATTATTGACTAATTACATGGGATTGAACGTAGGGTTTCATTAGATCACAGTAAAATTCCTTAAGTATGCATTACAATATCAATCTTATTATTAAGTGTCAGTTTGATTCTTACAGTAGGCCTCCCAATATTTAACGTTATTTATACATTACATCATTACAGGTTAATCCTTATCATTAACATTGATTTAACGTTATTTATACATTACATCATTACAGGTCAATCCTTATCATTTACATTGATTATCTTCGATACCTCCCCAAAATCATTATTATTTCTTTTTTTTTTTTTATATGATAAACCGGACGGTATTTAAAATTTACCACTCCGCATATTCTCTTCCTTTCTTTTTCTTTTTAATTTTTTTTCTTTAACAATGACAACATGTACTTGATACTTAGTTTTATTTTTAATTTTAGCTTAATTAAAACAAGCTATCGTACTTCTTAGTTGGACCAAACATAATTGTCAATATGTGACATAGAGATACAAAACAAAGGGCTAAAATTATACAGACATCGTGGCATTTCTTAGTGAATCAATTAACATAAAAACTTATTTACATGGGATACATGCTTCAAGCGGGTCCCCTAATGTTAATGTTCTGTATACATCTTTGTAATTTCTTTTGGGATTACAGAGTACATGAATTTGCATTAACGCCACTTTCCCGAAAGGAATGCTTACATATACTAACATAATCAAATTCGATAAACATTTTTTTTTCAAGAAATTATGTTAAACCTTATTACTAGAAGAAAAATTAAGAAAACTTGGCGTAAATTAATTAACGTAACATTATTTACACCTAAATAATGAAAATTCTTACTTCAATATGTAAGCTGGATTGAATGCAAAACATTTTTTTAGGACTTTCATTATACTAATCATTATCTTATCAAATCAGCTTTCTTCCACCCCTGGTATAAGAATATAAGAAAAGAATAAAAATAGAGAACACTAAAAAAAATTATATAAGCCACATTCCACCAGGCAGACAATTGAAAATTTTCCAAACAAGAATTATTCTGAAACACTACCAGTAGCGGAAGTCCCTACTACAATTAACTAACTTCATAATTTTCGTTATGTTCTTCTTTTTTTTAAAGCGGACAAATACCAAAGTGAATGGTGTACCGTAAAGAGTGAAATTAATTACAAATAAATAATAATAAAGCTCAAAAGCTTTATTATTACTAGATTAAAACAACTATTTTAAAACAGACCGACAAATCATATTGCTTAAACGAGTAATCAAAACAATAATTGCATGTTTACAGATAGGTTATATACCTACAACCTACAAATTTGTATAACAACAGTAAAAAAAAAACACAATATTGGGAGCTTGAATAACTAATGACAAATTAACATTATTCTTAAAAATAATTAAAACTCACAAATTAACATTATTCACTTAGGTGTATGTAATATATGAAAACATAAGACATGAAAGCCTCGATCTAAAGTAATATTAATGTTATTCCAACACGGCATTTACTTATTTGCAATTAATTAAACTATTTTGTTTCAACCCCGTGTGCTAAAATTCATTCTGCAGACAGATTTCAAAAGACTAAAAAGTCGGAATCTTATATCTCTTCAACCGTGTTACATTTTTTCACGAGATAATATTCTATTACGTTATATATTATATATTACATCAATATCAAACACCGTCGGCAATAATACAATCAAGTTTTTTTTTCCTTTTGTTACGATCAATACATTTTTTATTATTTGCTACAAGTTAGATTAATTCGGGATGATCTCGTTATTATTTCAAATTGCAATGTCCCGTTCATTTCGGTACTAAACAATAGAATACAGAATAAATGAG